>CAWUFW010009465.1:600000-782706 GCA_963921515.1 Calotriton arnoldi
ATCTATAGTGTGGAGGATGTGTGGAGTGTGATGAAAGATTATGAGCCGTTTATACAGCAGCGTGCCCTTAAACACATGTCAGTGATGCTGATAGAGTTGTGGGAACAATGTTTTCAGGGTGTTGCACCGCAAATCATATATGACATACGGGATAGGGTATATGCTGCAGGTATGGCTCCCAATGAGTTTTTTAGCAATATAACGACACTAGTGGGTTACCAAGGTAGATTGCTCCAGAAGGTACCGACAATGGGGACACAGCATCCCATGAGGGAGGCTCATCCCATTTACCACCCTGAAATTCCAGAACTGCGCGACTCCACCAATGCTGTGATTAGACAACGGGTTGACGCTCGGTTTCAGGAGCAATAGATTTATACTCCTTAGAAGAGGAGTGAGGTCCTATCCTTAAAGGGCCAGCTGCCGGACCCCCGAAAAAACCCTACTGCATATTATAAGGAATTGACAGAGGCGGCCTCCTCTACAGTAATGACGTTAGCGGATATAGAGTTGTTTTTCGGCTTGTTGGTACTAGTGGACATATGGAGGCAAGTCCATACGCAGGATCATGCACTAGAGTTGGGGGGAACATGGAATGAGATTAGGACTTGGGATAAGGAGCGTAAGCCTGGCGACAAGCCGAAAGCGGAGCTCCTCGCTTTGCCAGGGCGTATTATCACATACATGCATTCACTTATCCCGCCAAAAAGAGTGGATTGGGATAAGTTGACTGCGTGTCGCCAGAAGAAGGATGAAAGTGTGTCGGATTTCTTTACTAGATTTGAAGGGGTGTTCTTAGATTTTAGCGGACAGGACCTGTCGCAGGAGGGTGGTGTTAGTTTATTTGTCAACAGATTTGTCACTAACCTACTTCCCGAGATTGCAACGCGGTTGCAGGCTTCGGAAAGTACTTGGACGACATCAACCTCATCCGTGATATTGAGTATGGCACAATATTACGAACATAGAGAGAATGAGGACAAGGAAAGGGTGGAGAAAAAGTCAAAGGATTTGAAGACGAGGGTATTGATGCAGCAGATTGCAAGGGGAAATGGACAATGTAGAGGTTCGGGTTCGGCCCAGCAGCAGTCTGGCAGAGGTGGCGCGTCAAACGCGCCCCTCGGACTCAACCAATGTGCGTACTGCAAAAAGGAGGGACATTGGTGGAATGAGTGTCCGGAGTTGTTACAGAAGGGTGAGGCCCCAAGGGGTCGAGGTTTTCGCGGGCGAGGAACAGGAGGTAGAGGGGGAATGCAGTCAGAAGATACGTCACACAATAGGCAGAGCGGAAATTATTTTGATGATCCCAGGGGACGGCTGTATTACCACAGCAATTATGACATGGACGAAGTGACGGGGCTTTCTCACAGCTAGGACAGCCGAGGACAGGGCGAGGGACCGGTTCCAGTGCCTATAGATCAGAATGGACCTTATGTCACTGCTGATTTACAGGGTACTACTGAAATTTTTTTAGTTGATACAGTGTTTCCCGTTCACTGGTCTCGGGGCAGCTTTGTCTGGCCAAAATAATGTTTCGGTGGGTTTCTCCGGCGTGCCGGTCATTAGCCCCATTTCCAAGCCCCTTGCTTTGACCATTGGCCCCTTTACGGTCGATTCACCATTTTTACTGACGTCAAATTGTGGGGAAAATTTGTTGAAACAGTTGCATGCGACAATTTTCTGTTCTCCAGATGGTGTTTATATGACTATTGGACCGCAGGTCGCTTGTGCCAAACAGTGCTTTGCGAAAGATGCCCCCCTTCCAGCTGAGTTTAGAGATGTACCATGTACGTTATGGGCTACAGGAGACACAGATGTGGGGTTACTCCAGATCCCGCCTGTCTCTATACAGATCAGAGACAATGCTAAATTGCCACATATTCCCCAGTACAAGATATCCCAGGCAGGCGAAAAGGCCCTATTGCAAATAATACAGGATTTGATTGAGTCTGGTGTGATTGAGGAGACTACGGCGAATGTGTGTAATAGCCGTATTCTTCCTATCCTTAAAAAGGCCCCCTTGGATTCCCCTGATGCCCACCCTGATGTTTATCGCTTTGTGATTGACCTCAGAGAGGTTAATAAGATCGTAGTTCCCCAATACCCTGTGGTTCCGGACATTACAGCGATCTTAACAATTGTTGGACTTGGCCCTTTTTGCAGGGTCATCCCTGAACTTTTTGCCTTCTTCCTAGCCTTTTTTCTGACATGGTGTTGGTGGTTTTAGGACTCTGGGCACTTTAGCACTGCTGTTCAGTGTAAAGTGCGTGTGCTCTCTGTGGTAAACATGGTAAGATTGGTCTACACCTGTTTGGCATATTTAATTTACCTGTCAGTCCCTTGTAAGGTGGTATATCAGATACACAGGCCGGTAAATTGAATGCTACTGGTGGGCTTGCAGCGCTGATTGTGCCACCCACCAAAGTAGCCTTTCAAACCTGTCTCAGGCCCCTGCCATTGCAGGGCCTGTGCGCGCAGTGTTACTGCTGCTGTGGCGTGGCACCTAAAGTGTGTGCCATGTCTGTGACCCCCCTTTTACTGCATGTCAGTCACCCCTAAGGTAGGCCCTAGCTAGCCCTATGGGCAGGGTGCATTGTAGGTAGAAGGTAGGACATGTACCTTAAGTGTGTGACATGTCCTGGTAGTGACAAACCACCATTTTGGTTTCTCACTACTGTGAGGCTGCCCTCCCATAGGAATGCATTGGGGATTCCCTGTTAAGTGTTTCAGTGGTAATTTCTGATATGATTGAAGCAGCGTGGTCAAGTTTGGTATGTTTGGAATAGTGATAATAAATGCTACGCAATGGTGTGCGCAGATTTATAATACCTATTTTAGAAGTGCCACTTTTAGAAGTTGGCATTTCTGTGTGCTATGTGTCTGCCTGCCTGCCTGATGTGGATTGCATATCTGGCTTTGGAGTGACAGGGGCTGGTGAGGTGTGTGTGGCTCCAGGGAGGGCAGGGTGAGTCAGTCCTAGGCTGAAAAGGGGATCTGCATTTGGAGTAGTGGGAGGAGTAGTCCCCTGACCCTGAATAGGTCTGTGCCTGCCTGGGTGAATGCTGGCTCTGCCCCCTTGTGGTGTGTCTGATCACCAAGCCCCCACCTGACAAAGGGGAAGAGGAGCCTTGTCAACAAAGTACTTCAAAACCCCCAGAACCAGTTCAGGCTGGTTCCCCCAAGCCCTGTGCCAGGGCAGACAAAGCAAATGGTGTATAAATATTGGGGCTGTGACCCCATGAAAGGGTGTGCTTTCCTTGTGCTTAGGAGGGACGTGCTGCTGCTGGGTCCTAGGAGGAACCGCCACGAGGGACTGCCTCTCTGCTGGAGGGCCCCGTGTGCTGGCCTGCCTGGGCCCAGCTGTGCTTCCTGGAAACTCTGGAGCCCTAGCGCCTCGTGAGCGCTATTTTTTTTTTCATGGCCACGTGAAGAAGGAGCGCGTGTGTCGTGCAGCGCTGGGCTGCGAGGGAATCCCGGCATGGGGATTCCCCTACATTTAGGCTACTGGAGGCGGGAGCCGACCCCGCATTGCCGCTGTTTTTGAGCTCTGACTGGCGGGTGCCCACCCCGCATTTGAGCTTATTCATCAGCGGGAGCCCACCCCGCATTGGTGTTTGTTTTGCAGCGGGAGCCCACCCCGCACTTCGCCACCGAGAAAGGAGCCGCCGGAAGGCACAGCCACAGCCCGGAAGTCAGGCAGAGGTTGCCTGGTCTGGGGTGCAGCTTTTCCTTGAAGGAGGGCGGGAGCCTACCTCGCCTCCGTGACCGCAACAGGAAGGAAGTCAGGCAGGAAGTCAGGCGAGCTTGTGCCTGTTCCTAGGCGGGACTTCCGTGGCCGGAGGAAGCCCCGCGGCTGAGGTAGAAAGACGGCAGGGACGACACCGACAGAGACCTCGCTCCGCATCCCGCCCTCTCCGTGTCCCATCCAGAGGCCTGTGGAGGGCCTGACGCCGCCAACGGAGGACACCAGAGGAGTCTGCAGAGGCCCCGGTGAGTGGGGGCCGGTCGGGCGCATGGTTGGTGCCAAGTGAAGCGCACCTTGAGGAGCCCAGTGAACGGAGCTCCCTGAGGCACTATTAAGTGCCTGTGCTGGTTTCTTTTCCTCTGGGGCCATTCTTGTTGGAGTCCCGGAGTGGGGCTCACACTGAGCATTGTTAATGCTCCCGAGGCACGTTTAGTGCCAGTGCCTTCATTATTCATCATAGCTGCGCCGCCGTACCGGGCAGCTGCAACGTTGGGGCACTTTTGTTTAGGAGTCCCAGTGGGGGCTCAGGAGGCACAGTTGTGCCAGGGCTAATTTTGCACAGCTGCACCACCTGTTGGAGGGCAGCTGCAATGAGGGGGCATATCTTTACCTGCTAAGGAAGGGGTGTGAAGCACCCCACGCCCCAGTGCATGACGCCCATCTTTACTGCTGCCTGGCAGCCAGAGGGCTAATTGGAAAGCCATGGAGTAAGCCCTGACATTTGGGACAAAGGGCCTTGGGCCCCAGTGAAAGACCAGTTGGCCTGGGGTCATTTCAGTGTATAGGCTAAGGTGCTGTGTGCACTTTTGCAGTGTTACTGTGGTGCACGGTTTATGCCTAATGTGATGCCTACAGAAGTTGCCTAATGTGTCTATGCTTATGAGGTTTGTGCATAATGTGATTTATGACCATGGTATCTATGCATAATGTGTTTATGCTTCTGATGTTTTTGCATAAGGTGTTTATGCTAATGTGAGGCTTAAGGCAAATGTTATGTGTATGATGTTTTATGCCTAAGGTGATGCTAAGTACAGTATTTCGCCAGTAGTTACTGGTGGTGTACAATTGCTACTTGTGCTTTCTAAAGGTTCTGACAGTGACCCGATTGGCCCTGTCATGTATATAATCCCCTGTAAATTTCTACCTGTGCCAGTTGGCACAGTGTATATGTGTGATTATGATTCTAATGTGTTTTTGGATAATACAAAGGCTATTTTTGCTATAACCTTCTGTGGCGTGCCTAGTGTGTTGCTGCTGTGTTAGTGTGTTGCGCAAACGCTTTACACATTGCCTCTGGGATAAGCCTGACTGCTCGTGCCAAGCTACCAAGGGGGTGAGCAGGGGTTATCTTCAGCGTGTAACTCCCTTGCCCTGACTAGAATAGTGGTTTCTGCCTGGCTTAGGCGCAAGCCCTAGCCAACCAGAAATCCCATTTCTAACAACAATGATTCCCCTATCAGCGAAATGTTTCTCTGTAATTGACTTGAAAAATGCTTTCTGCAGCATACCAATTCATACAGAGAGCTGATATCTGTTTAGCTTTGCAATAGCCGGTCGGAGCTTTAGATTGTGTCGTGCTCCACAAGGCTATACTGAAAGCCCTAGTATCTATAGTCAAGCCTTGAAAGCTCAATTGGATTCTTTGGAGCTTCCCCCTGGTAATGTGCTGTTGCAGTATGTTGATGACCTCCTTATTGCGTCTGACAATGAGGACGGTTGCAAAGACGCCACTGTTAAATTATTGTTGCATCTGGCGCATCATGGACACAAGGTGTCCCTTTCAAAATTCCAATATTGTCGACAGGAGGTCAACTATTTAGGTCACCTACTGTCGAAGGAGGGTCGCAGACTAACACCTGAGCGCATAGCTACCATCACTAGCATGTCTATCCCTAGAACCCAACGCGAGGTACGCGCGTTTATAGGGATAACATCGTATTGTCGGCACTGGATCCCTAATTACTCCCTACTAACAAAGCCCCTTCTTTACCTGACCACAAAAGATGTGCATGAACCCTTGCCTTGGACACCTGCATGCCAGCAAGCTTTCGAGCAACTAAAGACTGCGCTTTGCTCTGCTCCTGTGCTTGGTACTCCTGATTACCAGAAGCCTTTTGTACTCTATGTGCATGAGGTGGACGGTTGCGCGCTTTCTGTTCTAACACAGGGTTTTGGTGGTAAGCAGAGACCCTGCGCCTACTTCTCGGCCATGCTTGATAATGTCGCCAGAGCGCTCCCGAGCTGTCTGAGAGCTGCCGCGGCAGTGGCGGTTTTTATCAGACAATCGGCAGGGCTCGTTCTTGACACAGACCTCACAGTCATGGTACCTCATGCTGTGGATACATTATTGAATAAGACAAAGACGCAGCACCTTACTAGTGCGCGTCTGACTGGCTATGAACTGACCCTGTTTGCTCCACACATTACCATCAAAAGATTTGCTACTCTGAACCCGGCCACGTTACTACCCCTCCCTTCGGAAGAAAAGGGCAATGATGTCCATGATTGTTTATTTTGGACTGAGGAAGAAACGAAGGGACGGGTAGACCTGACTGATGTTCCCTTATCTGAACCCCAAGGGGAACTATATGTCGATAGCTCTTGTTTTAAGTTACCAGATGGCACCACCACTGCAGCCTATGCAATAACAACACTACACACTGTAGTTGAGACATCCCGTATCCTGCACCAATCGGCCCAAGCTGCAGAGTTGGTTGCCCTCCTTAGGGCTTGCGAGTTGAGTGAGGGACTGGCTGTTAATATCTACACCGACAGCCAATACGCCTTTTGGGGTGGCCCATAATTTTGGGCGCCTCAGGGCGGAGAGAGGGTTCTTGACTTCGCACGGACTGCGGATTCAGACCGGGCCATTGATACATAGATTGCTGTCAGCATTGACACTTCCCAGTAAGTTAGCAATAGTGAAATGTAGTGCTCATAAGGCTATTACAGATGATGTGGGGAGGGGAAACGCTTTTGCAGACCAAACAGCTAAGGAGACAGCTCGATCAAAGATGACACAGATGTTGGTGGCAGGTCCCGCGAGGTGGGTCCCAGACAATGGAATGTGTGAGGACACATTGGAGAATGTCAGGGAAATCCAGGGTGAGGCAACTTTGGAAGAATTAGCAATGTGGGAGGAGAGAACAGGTCGCTTGGATGAGGATGGGTGTTGGACTGACTTGTCAGGGAAGCAGTGGTGGTTGCTGCCTAATTCATATGTGATCCCTGTTGTGACTATGGCCCATGGCCCGGCGCACATTAGTGCTAAAGGAATCTGCAAGTTGCTGGACCTAGTATGGCAGAATGATAATATCACTAAGGCAGCCACACACCTAGTCAAGCATTGTATCATTTGTCTGAAACATAACCAAGGGAAAGGTACCCCTACACCTTCTGGTAATTTTGCACCGCCTTCCTTCCCTTTCGAGGTTCTCCAGATGGATTTCATCGAAATGGAACGGGTGAATAACATGAAGTATGTGCTAGTGGGGATCTGCGCATTCAGTAAATGAATTGAGGCTTACCCCACTAAAGAGAATACAGCTATGGCGACGGCGAAGGCACTTCTAAAAGAGTACTTCCCGCGCTATGGATTACCACGCGTGATCTGGAGTGACAACGGAAGTCACTTTAATGCAAAAGTCATTGAATTGGTGTACACAGGTTTGCATATTAAACAGAAGTTTTATGCGGCGAATCACCCCCCACTCAGCAGGCCTGGTTGAGAAGTACAATGGTACTCTCAAGCTGAAGTTGGCAAAAATTCAGGAAACCACAGGACTAAAATGGCCAGATGCATTACCCTTGACTTTATTATCTACCAGAGCGACAGCGCATTCTAGAACAGGGTTGTCTCCCTACGAGGTGGTCTTTGGACGCCCTGCTAATGTTTGGGGCATCCTCAGACCCAAGCGCTTTTCCGAGATAGAGTACCCCCTACTTGTAGACTACCTGTATTAATTGTCTAAAGATTTTCGTTCTCTTCATCAACAGATACACGCCACGTTTCAGCCAGTACCAGAGGGGCCTGGGCATTGCATCCAGCCCGATGATTATGTGCTAATAAGGAACTACCAACGGAAAAGCAGCCTGGAGCTGAGGTGGAAAGGGCCAGTGATCGTGTTACTCGCCACCAGAAGAGCTGTCAAGGTGGACGGCAGAAAGCACTGGATTCATGTGTCTCATGTGAAACGGGTGCCTCTCCCGCTTCCGTATGACTGCTGGGTCAACGAAGGCATCGGTGATCAAGAGTGTGAGAAGGTGCCACGCTTCGTTCCCTTCTCTGACACCCGAGTGAGGTGGGCGCAGACAGACGAAGAAAGTGATGCAGTTCTGTCTGAGGCGGTCCCACCAGAGATAAGGGCCGCCCCGGATAACACCGTCTCTAACACGCTGGAATCTGAGTCCCGATGCCCATCTGATTCTGAGTTTCTGCCCCTTTTTGTTGATGAAACAGTGCCTGGAGTTACTAAATATAATTTGAGGCCCCGGAAAAAGGACGGTGCACCACCCGATCAGTCTAGGAGTTAGGGAAGGACTTGACCTTAGGGCGCAGGTGCTGGTTCTAAGGTACCTGTATTAGACTAGGGTGAACTACACTGGTGCACTGCCCTGAACACTGGACAGGATAGCTGAGGGCATTGGCCCAGGAGATAGGGTGCCCTATCCTGAAAGAAGAAGGATTTGTTTTTCTGTAAGGGTTGCGATCGCGCAGCTCCTCCGTGGGAGTGCTTCATAGCACCATCGTTGATGAACAGTAGGAGCCTGCCAGTGAGGCTCTAAACGGACACTGGGTGACTTGTGCCCCCTGGTACTGTGGTTGCAATAAGTGGCTCTAGCCCATGAATTTTTCTTTCCCTTTTTGACACCTATAAATTGCCCTTGAAGTTGTCCAAATGTATCCCTTTGGCCGTCCTATCCCTGATGAGGAGCAGCCCTTTGCGGCTCCGCGTCCTACTCCAAATGATCCTGTTTGGTCCTCTTGGTCCACTAAGAGTAAAGTAGTGTTTCTTGCTATAATTTTGCTTTCCTTGCTAGTTGTCTTTGGGGTGGTTTGGTACCTGGAGGAACAGCATCCTGTGCACACCTTGTTAGGGACTACCCCGGTTCCAGCAGAGCACTCGTTTGTCACATTGGCCCCACATAAGGAGAGACATAGACAGACTTATGCACAAAATGCTTTCGTTCAGATGCTTCACCAGGTACACAGTACTACCAATGCCACAAATTGTTGGGTGTGTGGGCTACTTCCCTCAGTTATGGATAAAAATGATTTGCTAGTGTCATTGCCCCTGTCATATTTGGGTAGCTGTGAAGCCTGGTTCCAACTACTCTCTATGGTATACATGCATTATCATGCTGACTCTATGAAAATGGTACAAGCTGACTATAAAGCAGTGTTGGAGTATATAGCGGTACCCCAGGGATATACACCCAGGCCAGATGGCAAGGAGGGTACCCTGCACCCCGATGCTTGTATGAATAAATTTGAAGCCCACGAAAATGTCACTTGGTTGCAAAATGAAATGCTAGATTTCCAAGGATTTAATGTCACTGAATACTTTAAATGTTTCCAGGAGCGCAATATCACTGAGGACAAAGCTATGCCTGTCCCCGTGATCAACTCAACAGCTAGTTTCTGTGTCGAAGGAACAGGGAACATTTCAGTAGGACAGAGTCATTGTAATTACACATACAGACTGAACACTACTAGCAGCCCACCTTTACTCACACCTCCGAATGTATACTTCATCTGTGGGGAACAGGCTTATACATGGCTCCCGAGAGGGTGGTCTGGCCGGTGTTATGTTTCCTTTCTCTTGCCTACCGTTTATATTGCACCGCCCAATTACCACAAGGATCATAGACTACAGCGTAGGGATCTCCACGTACACTGAGTTAAGAGGGTTGTCAATCCTGACGATATTGATCAGACAGATACCTCGTTGCAGCAATTTACTGACATAATGAAGGGCATTCTGCCGTTCTGGGGTCCCATGTTCAATAGTCGTAATATTCGTCGCCTTGCTAGGGTAGTTGAGGGAGTTATTAATACTACTGCTGGTATACTGACTAACATTACAGTCGAGCTTCAGGCTACGAGGCTTGTTTCTCTTCAAAACCGGATGGTTTTAGACGTCATCCTGGCTGATAGGGGTGGAGCCTGTCGCGTCATCGGCAGCAGCTGCTGTGTGTATATTCCTGATAGTGCCCCTACTGTATACTCCTCAATACAGAAATTGCACCGACTCGCCTCAGACATCCATCAGGACAATGGTTCATTGTCACTCACGAGGTGGCTCTGGGGTCTGGAGACATCATGGGGTTGGAAAATGTTACTTGTCCTAATAGCAATTGCAGGAGTCATCATTACCTGTTGCTTATGCATTAACTGCCTTCCAGCCTGTTGCACCTATTGTATGAGTAAACTTGCCCTTGCCCCTACCCCTACATTGCCAAGAAGCGATAACAGAATTTCTGTTATGATGATGCAGGAAATTCAGGATATCATGCTTATTGATGAGGGCATCTTCGAATATTAGATGCCTTCACTGTTCATGCCTTGCTTGTTTTTCCCCTGTAACATGAGTGACTTTGTTTATTCTTCCTCTCCCTTAGAATTGTAAAGACCCTACCGGATAGCAATAAAGCATTTAGCCACCCCTGCTAAAAGGAGGGTCTGTTAGGTTTTAAAATCCCTTCCCTGCAATGTATTCCTTTCACGTTATAGTAGGTTAGCAATGTGTGGCTAAATAGATGCCAATTGTATTTACGCTATGCAACCCACTGAGTTATCTGTGTAATGTGCAGGCTTCAGTTGGCGAATGTGACTCCATTTTGCTTCTTGCAATCCTTATTAGGCTGCTTAGACTGTGCCCGAGTTAGGCCTCATGGCCCGTAATGCTTGCCACAGCAGAACACTGTACTTCGCTAGTGTTTTTTATTTCTGTCCAAGGCTGTTTCCCGACCTGCTAATGAGGAGACAATTCAGCTCTCACATACCAATCTAAGTGTGTAGTTCTGCTCCCACGTTAGGAGACGCTGAGACCCAGCGCAGTGGCCTTGGGTTTCTGATAACATGTACCCATCTGGCAGGTGGTAGCTCATCTCCCAGTGCCTCCTTTGTCCATGTTCGGCCCCGGCTGGTAGTTTTCCATGGTGGGCGGGGTTGGAGGCTTTTGGGGTAGAATGATTACTCACTGTGGACCGTTGGGAAGTCAGTCCCTCGGTAGACATCTTAGGGTGCAGGTCATGATGAACTCCTCTGCAGAGCATTTCTAATAACGCATGTAAGTTTGTATTCTCTACTGTCTGACCGACTCTTCATTCTTGGGAAGGCATAGCAGGTGGTTGTGAGAAAACCCGGGTGGCCCTAGTGGGCCACTTCCTTCAGCGGGGTGATAATTGCTCCATCGATCCCTAACTGTGCCATTACGGACCATAATTTGAAGGGGTCCACTGTATCGAAAGCACAACTTAAGTCCATAAAGACTAAGTGCACACAGCCCTTTTGGGCCTTTGTATATTTTTGTACAATTAGTGCCAAATTTAGCGTCTGCTCCATGGTTCCGAGTCCTGGTCGAAACCCAGACTGATAGATCAAGAGAGCTTGGGACTCAAGCACCCACAGTTCTAATTTGGTCAAGATAACCCGGCCCAAGATTTTAACTGAGCCATCCAACAGAGAAATCGGGTGGTAACAGTGAGGTTGGCTTTTGTCCCCCTATTTGAAAATCGGGACTATAATGGCTTCCTGCTATGTCTTAACTAGGGGTCCCACTATAGCAGCTTTCATAACGTTAGTTATTAACGGGGCCCAGAAATCTGGTAGATATTTATACAGATCAGTTGGAATTCTATCAGGTCCCGGGGCTTTCTCTGGGCGGCTGTTCTCTATTACTAGTAGTACATCAGTTACCTCAACTGAGTTACTCGGAGCGTGGGCTTCTCTTGTGTCAAAGGGAGCTTTTGAGTCCGAAACCACGGTTGCCATCTGAGAGTTGCGAGAAAATATTTTCGAGAAGTGTTCTACCCAGTCTTTAGCTAATACAGTGGTATCTAGTTTGGGCATTTCATCTCCGAGCAAGGTAGTAGAATTTACAACCTCCCAGAAGGCACGTGAGTCTTTTAATGTAGAGGAATTTTTTATATCTTCCAAGGCCTTCTCCTTCAGATATATTTTTATTTTCCTCATTATTTCTTTATAGCCTTTTCTAGCTTTTGCTACTTCATCCTTGTTCCTCTGGATTTTTTTCAAGGCACACCTTAATGACCTATGTGCTTCTGAGCATGCACTATTAAACCATCTTGGAGTATCAGGTTTTCTGCAGGCACATTTAGTTAATTTATCTGCCATGAAGCCATTAAGGGATGTAAGGCCTGAATAACATCCTCTGGTGCTAGAGGAGTCTGAGAGAACTACCTCAATTTGTGCCTTATTATTTGCCATGAGATCTCTGAGAAAGGCCTCCTTCTCAATTTTCTCCCATTTAATATTCACAGCCCTATTTTTTTTTATATTCGGCCCTATGTTGTGATTTCTTGCCCCTCTTGTTACTCAGGGCTAAGTTTATAGAGTTAATATTATGGGATTATGATTGCTTATACAGCTAACCATTACCACATATCCTTTTAAAAACTGTACCCGATCTTTACCAATTAGAATGTAATCAACAATTGAGTTGGATGTTGCTCCCATATATGTTGGAATCTGGGGTAGAGTGATCATATCCAGATCTTGAGCAAACATTAAGGAGCCGATTCACAGAACTAATCTGAGATAAAATCCTAAACTTACTACTTTTGGTATTCACAGAAGGCATTTAGTAGTAGTAAAGTTAGGACTCCTAACTTTACTACTACTAAACTGAGACAAAATCCTAACTTTACGACTTTCGGTATTCACAGAAGGCATTTAGTAGTAGTAAAGTTAGGAGTCCTAACTTTACTACTACTAAATGCCTTCTGTGAATACCAAAAGTAGTAAGTTTAGGATTTTATCTCAGATTAGTTCTGTGAATCGGCCCCCAAGTTTTTAGCAAAAACAACTTTTTTAGCAAACCCCTATATGGCGTATGTTTAAAATGCACCAGGGGCTGATCTCTCTCATCACAAATACCACATGATACCTGGATTTGGGGTCACAAATTTCTATGTTGAAATTTCCGGCCCAAATTATTTGAAGATCCTTTGGGTGATCATATTGGGCTTCAGATATTACATCCTCTAGACCATCTATAATCTTAGTCACGGTTGGATCAAATACATTGTAATAATAATTAATTAAAAGCAAATCAAATGACTTATGCAAAGTAATTAAAAGCAGCTGAAAATACGGGGACATACAGAGTTCTCTAACCGTGATGTCCATCAGAGTCACTGAAATAAAAATAACCAGACCACCTTTAGCCCGACCTGTTTTGACGGAATTGCTGGAACACAATAGGAGGCATATCCATCTATATAAGGTGAGTCTATTAGCCAGGTCTCTTGGCAACAGATGATTGTGTGTTGCTCTACCAGCGATTTCCAATCTGGGTTATCAATCTTAGAGCGAAGACCCGCAATGTTCCATGAAATCATGCTAAAACCCTCCTCCCGGGTGATTCCCGGATTAGACGCCCAGTGGGGGTAGGGATGATGGTATTGAACAGAGTTTTTGTGTAATTATGCCTTCCGATTTTCAGTGGCTGTCAGTCTTGTATTTCCAGGGTGGACAGAACCTCAAATCTATTTGACAGGGGAAGTCGTTTTTTGATCTTGATGTAATGATTTCCTCTGTTATAGAGCTTAGCTGTGATGGTCTATTTAGATTGTCTGTCAGTATGCAGGTCTTCGGCTGATAAAACTATCCTAGAGGTTGTGCTCTGATGCCCTCTGAGAGAGAAACTTTTTTTTGAAGGTGATGTAATAAGGCTCTAACCAGATTCGGGTTCCTAAAATTTATGATTATATAATCACCAGGTGATGACTTTGGGGCTAAGCCCACCCATGTGACTCATCTTGTGGAGATCATTTCCATGGATAAATCACTTGGCCAATTGGAGTTTCCCCTCAGCCAGAAAGAGACTTTATTCGCTAAAGATACATGAGATTCGTGCTGCGCATGCCGCAGTGAGAGAACATTCTCTAATACTATTATATAGGGTGTATACGCCGGGAGAATGTGGGGTCGCATGTCCTTTGGATCATGTTGATTACCGGTATTTGATATCTGAAACACCCTGTTATCAAAGTCCCGTAATTCTCGTGCCACATGTTTAACTGAGGGCTGCACGAAAATAATGGAGTTTCAGAGCTTGGAACTTGCATGTGCCTCAACTCTTCACTTTGTAAGGTAACATGTTGTTTATTTAGTGGCCCAATATTTACCCTTTGCGTTCCTTGAGAGTTCTCCTGTTTTTCCAAGGCAGCTTTAGAGAGCCAGAATTACATTGTCAATCTTTCCCTCAAGGAGGGTTAATTTTGCAATTGTCCCAGAGCATAATTTGACTATAGAATTTTGTGCCAGGTTTCTTTATGTCAAGGCCACCTTTAGGAGTCCTTCTTATATATTTTTTCCCTGGATTTCTCTTTTTGTTTAAACCTTGCATGGGCAGAGAATGGGAGTTAGGTTCAGGATGAATGCAATTTTGTGGTGCATCTTTATTCAATTCTTGTCTACTTTTCTTACATGGGTGTGAGAATCCGGGTCAGTATATGCTGCTCACCTATGTAAGTGTAGCACCCTGCCCTAACCCGAGCCACCCTTATGGTGATTTTAGGGGTTTAGATAACCATAGAAAGTTCTCTAAGTGGTAGCTGTGGAGAGCAGCCTTTGGGTTTAGTCTAGGAGGAGTGCAAAGCAGCTTGGTTTACCAGTATCTAATCTTTTAGTATAGTCTAAATGAAAAAGAACCACGCAGTGTACTTATAAAAATAGGTATTTATTACAATCACTCACTAACACGGTACAATATCTCCTACCTGGAGATATACTACCAATGCACACAATACTTTGGACATAGAACAACAGGTAGCACTAATACACAGTGGTCTCCATGGGGGAGACCAGACCATATATCCAAGGAGTGGGAAGTGAACCACGATCTAAGTCGAGACTGGACCCAGGAGATGTAGAAGAGTCGGGAACCCAAAGAACCACCCCAGAAGAGAGTCTAGGAACCCCACAACAGTCGGGTGAGAAGAGGATACCCAACCATATACTCAATACTGATCAGCGGGTATGTCACGGTTGCAGTCTTACCACAGAAGGACGAAAGAGTCGGTTGGAACCCAGAGTTTGAGTCAAAGAGTACCTGAAAGCAGAGGGGACAGAGTCTATGCCACACCAGGACGTCCAGGAGGCATGGAAGACGAAGGCCACTCGAGGTCAAATAAAACAAGTTAGATGATGAGGCTTCAAGCTTGGATACACCGAATCGGTAGCTCGGCTCAAGCCACCGGGTAGCTGAAGCCAACAGAATCGGTCCGTCCAACCAACCGTGTCAGCATGGGTCAGTTATAGCGGGGACAGACTCGTCGACAGAACCTCTTGATGCATCTGACTCTGTTGGCAAAAGTCAGTCATGGTAACCGTTGCGGTCACCGGGTGATTAAAGCAATGCAGAGACACGGTGCAGAAGGGTTTTGTTGCAGGGCGTTCTATGAAGGTTGCTGACCTCAACTCGACGAGAGAACAGCTCAGGCCTCGAGGGAACGCCAATCCACCACCTGTGTTGCAGAGCCTTGCGGAGTCGGTTGGAGCCCAGGTTCGGCACACCAGTTGATCGTGTTACGGTGCCTGCGGATGCAGGGGAGTGACTCCTTCGGTCCAAGGGAGATTCCTTTGGATCTCTTTAGATGTCCATAGGTCCAGGACGGAACCTGTATGGAGCATGGACACTGATGGTGCAGCGGGCTTGCCGGAAGATGAGATCAGGAGTTAACAGAGTCTTCTCAGTTGTGGTCTTTGTCCCAAAGGAAAGGACAATGCGATCAGTGCGGCACGGTCAGCACAACTCGGCCAAGATGTCCAGATGGTCAAAGAAGAAGTGGAGTTAGATCTGAATCGAATCCCAAGACAAATCTAGGGACCCACCCACAGGTAAGCCCTTAAGTACCCTAAGGTGAGGGTTGGGACGATTCAGGGGTCCTTCCCAGAGGAGGGGTCAGAAAGTGGGGAGGATACCCTCAAGTCCTTTGTCCAGTTTCGGGCCAGAGCGGGGAGCCAACAGCTCCCTAATCTGGTTTGAACTGGAGTATGCAAGGAGGGCACTAAATGTGCCCTTCCAGCAGACTATGTGGCGCTGGCCAGCGCCCCCACCCTGGCACAATACACTAAGTCCTGTCTGGGAGGTGGTCAGGAAACCTATTGTCCTACCTTCACCTACTTGGGCTTGAACCAGCACCAGGAGGGCAGAATCATGTCTGGGGTCGGCAGCAGCCCAAGTTTGCTGTCAGGCTCTGTAAGATCGGTCTCGGGAGCATGAAGGGCCTCCCAGAGGGGCCTAACCGTAGATGGAATCATACCTCCAACACCAGATATGGTGTTGGAGTAGGATTCTAACATGTTTGATACCAATCATGCCCAGATTAGTTTCAGCCAGTTTAGAGATGGTCCTCGCGTATGACACCTGGCCTCTCTATATATCGTAATGGCTGATGCACTTACAACCCAGGAGAATGGACTCCGAAGGTTGTAAGGGTGTCCTGCTTATGCAGGGGCACCTTCACAATTAGAACCATGCACCCTACCTTCAAGGACTGAAAGGCCTGCTAGAAGGGTGACTTATAGGTCTCAAGTGCAGTGAGGTTTAGATATAAGGAAATTTATATCTTCTGTGAGTGGTGCATGCACCAACTCACATAGGCTGCTTTGGCAGGCCTGTAGTGGTAGTTTGGAGGGTCCCTCATGGGTGGCATAATACATGCTGCAGCCCATAGGGGACCCCTGGGATACCCATGCCCTAGATACCTTTGCATTTACAAGGGACTTACCCGGGTGGCCCAGTAGCCAAATAGGAAGATACCATAACCAGTTTAGGGAGGAAGCACAGTGACTGGGGTCCTGATTAGCAGGATCCAAGTCAAACTAGTCAGAAAACAGTTTAACACCAGCAAAATGTGAGGGTGACCATGAAAGTAGATCCTACTTTCCTACACAACCACCCCAAATGTAAGGAGATGAGACTAACATTGCCCAGTTGAGCCTTCATTTTCTAAGTGGAAATATCTGTAGAGTCCATGTGCGTGGGCATGGTTACTCCCAGGTCTATGTTCCACTGTATAGTCCATTCCCTGTAGGGAAATGGACCACCTCAAAAGTTTGGGGTTTTCACCCTTCATCTGTCTAAGCCAGGAGGGGCTTATGGTCTGTCTGAACAATGAAGTGTGTTCCAAACAGCTAGGGCCTCAGCTTCTTCAGGGCCCCGACCACAGCAAAGGCCTCCGTCTCTATAGCTGACCAACGTTTCTCCTTCTGCTGATAAAAGCTACTGGTTGATCCTGGCCCTCTGCATCGAGTTGAGACAACATAGCCCCTACCCCTACCTCAGAAGCATCTGTTTGGACAATAAAGGTCTTGGAGTAATCAGGACTTTGCAGAATAGGAGCAGTGCACATGGCCTGCTTTAGGTCCTCAAATGCATTCTGACATTTTGCTGTCCACAGGATTTTCTTGGGCACCCTTTTGGATGTGAGATCATTAAAAGGAGTCACTATGGACCCATACCCCTTAACAAATCTTCTATAGTACCCAGTCAGGCCTAAGTAAGCTGACCTGAGTCTTGGTAGTGGGAGCAACCCAGTCCATGATGGTCTGGCATTTTACTCTCCAATGGTTGAACCTGGCCTCCACCTACCAGGTGGACCAAGTACACAATGTTACTCTTCCCTATCTGCCACTTAGTGGCCTTGATAGTGAGGCCTGCCCTCGGCAGGGCCTCCAGTACATTCCTGAGGTGGACCAGGTGATCCTTCCAAGTGGAGAAAAAGACAGCAATATCGTCTAGATAGGCTGCACTGTAAGCTTCCAGACCTGGGAGGACTTTGTTCACCAACCTCTGAAATGTGGCAGGCGCATTCTTCAAACCAAAGGGCATTACAGTAAACTGATAATGCCCACTGGGGGTTGAGGAAGCTCTTTTTGGCTTGGCATACTCGGAGAGTCTAATCTGCCAACAGTCAACAGTCAGGTCAAATGTACTCAAGAACTTGGCTGAGGCCAAGGTGTCTATGAGTATGAGTTCATCTGCCCTAGGAATTGGATGGGCATCAGTCCTAGTGAGTGCATTGAGGCCTGTATAGTCCTCGCAAAACCTCATCTCTTTCTTGCCATCTTTGGTGTGGGGTTTTGGCACTAGGACTACTGGGCTAGCCCAAGGGCTATCTGAAGGTTCAATGACCCCCAATTCGAAAATTTTCTTGACCTCAATCCGGATACAGTTTCTGACATGGTCAGGCTGTCTGTAAATTTTGTTCTTCACAGGCAGCCTGTCACCTGTGTACACTTCATGGGTGCACCAGGTGGTTTGACTGGGTATCAGAGAGAACATGCCCTTAAACTGACTGAGGACTTTCCTGCAATCAGCTTGTTGTGGGGCAGTGAGGCTGCCTGCCAAGGCTACTCCTTCAACTGACCCATCAACAGGGTTCTGAAAGATGAGATCAGGGAGACGGTCACTCTCTTCTTCCTGTCCCTGATCAGTGGTCATGAGCAAACCAATGTCTGCTCTGTCCACAGAAGGTTTCAGGCGGATCACATGGAGTACTCAATGGGGACTCCTAGGAGAGCCAAGGTCCACCAAGTAGGTGACCTCACCTTTCTATTCAAGGATGGTGTGGGGGCCACTCCACTTGTCTAAGAGAGCTGCTGGGGCCACAGGCTCCATCATCCACACTTTCTGTCCTGGCTGGTAAACAGTCAGCACAGCCTTCTGGTCATGCCAGGTGTTTTTGAGTTCCTGGCTGGCCTCAAGGTTTTTACTTGCCTTCTTCATGTACTCAGCCATGCGAGAACGCAGGCTAAGGACATAGTCCACAATGTCTTGCTTGGTGTGTTTGATAGGCTGCTCCCCTCCCTCCTTCACCAGGCAAAAGTGACCCCTAACTGAATGCCCAAACAAAAGTTTAAAAGGGCTGTAGCCTTTTGTGGGACCTCTCTGTAGGCAAAGAGAAGGCAGGGTAGTAAGACATCCCATTTTCGCCTGAGCTTTTCTGGGAGTCCCATGATCATACCCTTTAGGGTCTTGTTGAACCTTTCAACAAGCCCATTGCACTGTGGGTGGTAGGGTGTGGTAAACTTATAGTTTACTCCACACTCTTTCCACATTGCAGTGATGTAACTTGACATGAAGTTGGTACCTCTGTCAGTTAGGACCACCTTAGGGAAGCCCACCTGGAAACGATTCCCAGGAGGTCCCTAGCCACCACATGAGCTGTGGTGGTCATAAGGGGAATGGCCTCTGGATACCTAGTGGCATGGTCCACCACCACCAGTACATAACAGTGTCCAGATGCTGTTGGAGGGTTTAAGGGACCAACTGGCACATGCATCAAGCTAGGATTTTGCGAGTCCTTAATAGTGAATATTAAGGATTCGCAATTAAGGATTCGCAAAATCCTATGCAAATTGCGAGTCGCAAATAAGGAATGGCTTCCCATTCATTCCTATGGGCCTACAGGCCCATAGGAATGAATGGGAAGATATGCGCGCTATTTGCGAGTACCAATAGGTACTCGCAAATTGCGCATGCAATTTCAAGGGTGCAGGGGTGTCAAAAGGACACCCTGTTGCACCCCTAAAATTGATCCGTGCACATTTGTTGCGCACACCCATGTGTGTGTGTAACCTTCAACTTTGAAAAATGCACTTTAGTGCATTTCTCAAAGTTTTTGCAAATTACCATGAAGTTCAACTTCATGGTAAATTGCGCCCCCTAGTAGTGAAATCGTAATTTTTTTTACTTTGTTGCATTGCATTTAAGGAATCTCAATTTGCGATTCCTTAAATGCAATCGCAATTTAAGTAATCGCAATTTAGAGATTACTTAAATTGCGATTTTTGCATTTGGGATGATGCATCCCAAATGCAAAAATACCCGTCGCAAAGGGGCAGATTCTGAGAATCTGTCCGTTTGCGACCGGTTTTTCTTTTGATGCACGTGCCTGCAAAATGTCTATCCCTACCCTTTCAAAGGGAACCCCAACCACTGGGAGTGGATTTAAGGGGGCCTTTGTAGTACCACCTGACTTGCCACTGGCTTGGCAGGTGACACAGGAGCAACAAAACTCCTTGGTGTCTTCAGACATGTGGGGCCAGTGAAAGTGAGGGACAAGCCTGTCCCAAGTCTAACTTTGCCCAAGGTGTCCTGCAAGAGGAATGTTGTGTGCTAGGGACAGAAGGAAGCCCTTGAACCTCTGAGGTATAACCAACCTCCTGGAGGCACCAGACTTGGGGTCCCTACTTTCAGAGTATAAGAGCTCATCTTCCCAGTAAACCCAGTGGAGCCCACGGACACTTCCTGCTTCCTCAGCAGCAGCCTGCTATCTGAGTTGTTCAAAAGAGGGGCAGGATTTCTGCTCCAAACTCAGATCTGCCCTGGAAAGACCCCCTGCCCCCAAGAACTCTGCCTGGTCAGGCCCAAGTTCCTCTGGGATAGTTCCTTCACAGGGACTGAGATCCTCTCCCTCAGGAGACTGATCCTCACTGGGAGTCTGGGAGGAGGATAATTCCTTACCCTTCCTGCTCCTATTCTTGGGAGCAACCTGGTCCATTGTTTCAGGATCCAGTGCCCCTTCAATGCTGAGCTGTTTGGCCTGAGCCCTGGTGACAGCAAACACACTGGCAGATATGCCCATCATCTCTGCATGAGTCCTGAACTCCACTTCAGACCAGGCTGAAGTCTCTAAATCATTGCACAACAGACAATTCACAGGTAGGTCTGGGGAAACTACAACTCTTTTAGGGCCAGTTACCCCTCCCCAGCTGAGGTTCACAACAGCCAAGGAATGGTTAGTCCTGACGTTGCTAGCGTTGGTGACTTGGTACTGCTGACCAAGTATGATCTGTTCCGGGGACACAAGTTTCTCTGTCACCATTGTGATACTGGCACCTGTGTCCCTGTAGGCCATAACTTCTTTCCCATTGATTAAAGGCTGTTGTCTGTACTTGCACAGGTTAGTGGGACTTACTAGTAAGGTGGCAAAATCTATGCCACCATCACAGACAAGAACAGCCTGAGCAGGAGTTACGGCTAGGCCAGAACCCTCCTCAGAGCCCAAGGTTAACCCTACTAATCTCTTCGGGGTAGTACTACCACTTGTACTAGAGCTAGGGGGTGCAGTTATCTTAGGGGCAGTGGTAGTATCTTCCTTGACTTTCGGACAATTAGCATCTTTTGTCCAGTGGGTCTTCACCTTACAAAAGTAACACCAAGGTTTCTTCTTGCACTTTTTGGAGGTTTGGGACCCACCCTCGGGTGCAGGTTTTGGGGGGCCTGGAGAAGACTCTTTTTTGTCTTTGTTTTTGTCCACACCCTTGTCTTGAGTTTTAGATGAATCTGACTTCTTCTGGTCACCTCCATCACCAAGGTTTCTTTTCTTAACCCTGGTATGGACCCATTTGTCTACCTTCTTTCCCAATTCTTGGGGAGATGTCAGATCAGAGTCCACCAGGTACTGGTGTAAAAGCTGATTCTGACAATTATTAAGGATGTGCTTCTTCATGATCAAATTATACAGTCCCTCATAGTCCTGTACCTTGCTTCCATGAAGCCAGCCTTCCAGAGCCTTAATGGCACCATCTACAAAATCAACCCAGTCTTGAGTACCTGCTTTCTGTGTATCTCTGAACTTAATCCTGTATTGTAAAGTGGTTAAGCCAAACCCAACAATGAGAGCAGTCTGAAGACAGTGTAATCATCAGCATCCTCTTCTCTAACAGTGAGGAGCTTGTCTCTTCCTTTGTTAGCAAAGGAGAGCCACAGGATAGCTGCCCACTGCCCTTGAAGGACTTTCTGTACTTTACAGGCCCTTTCCAAGGCAGTGATCCATTTGTGAATGTCACCCCCCTAGTGTCAAAGGAGGAGTCCCTGCTTCTAGGGATGCTGCGGCTGCCACCATGGGACTCTAGTCCCAACCTTTTTTTAGCCTTCTGTACTTCTAAGGCCTCCTTATCCAGGGCCAACTGGTCTCGCCTGAGCTTGAGTCTCAAAGTCTCAAGCTTGACCCTTTGGTATTCTCTGTCTAAAGAGTTATCCCTCTTGTTAGAGATGGATGTCCCTACAGAAGTAACAGAGGCAATGGACTCTGCAGAGGAAGACCTAGCCCTCCTCTGCCTACCCTGTACCCTCCCAGGGGAAATAAAGGGGGACCTATACTAAGGACACCCTCTGGGCCATCTGCAATATCCACTGGGGGATCAGAGCTCCCCAGGTGAGAGTCATTAGACTCCGTCTGGTTAGGGACATAGTTGAAGTCAAGGAGGGGGGCCCCTCCTGTTTCCTCTTCTGACCCTTGCCCACCCACTCGGTCATGCTCACCTGACCCACCAGCTTTCTGGAGGTCATCTTGCATTAGCACCCCAAAGAGATGCTAAGTGCTAGGGCTTTTCCCTGTCTTCAGTTTTCTAGAGGAACACAGGGCACTCAGTTCCTGGAGCGTGAGGCTACTGTATCTAGAAGGCAGACAGCCACTGGCGTCTCCTACTAAAGACATACTAGGTGTAGTGTGGTGTTGCACCTACCTAACATAGTGGGAACCAAACTTCCTAAGATTGGAGAAAGGGTGTGCAGGGCCCTTGACATTCAATCTGCAAAGTTCAGTAGAACTTACCTGTCTATACAGTATTATATATGCCTAATGTTAGTGATGTTTTTTCAATTAGGCCACACTCAGATTAGCTGGTAAACCGGTGCAAGCTTGAATCCCACCGCTGCCACTAATGTGGGAAGCAGGGTCAGTATAGGGTGCTCGCTTATGTAAGTGTAGCACCCTGGACTAACCCGAGCGACCCTTATGGTGATTTTAGGGGTTTAGATAACCATAGAAAGCTCTCTAAGTGGTAGCTGTGGAGAGCAGCCTTCGGGCTTAGTCTAGGAGGAGTGCAAAGCAGCTTGGTTTACCAGTATCTAATCTTTCAGTATAGGCTAAATGAAAACAAACCATGCAGTGTACTTAAAAAAATAGGTATTTATTACAGTCACTCACTAACACGGTACAATATCTCCTAGCCGGAGATATACTACCAATGCACACAATACGTTGGACATTGAACAAAAGGTAGCACTAATACACAGTGGTCCCCAGGGGGGAGACCAGACCATATATCGAATGAGTGGGAAGTGAACCATGACCTAAGTCGAGACTGCTGGACCCATGAGACGTAGAAGAGTCAGGGACCCAAGGCACCACCTCAGATGAGAGTCTAGAAACCCCCCAACAGTCGGGTGAGAAGAGGATACTCAACCATATACTCAATACGGATCAGCGGGTACGTCACAGTTGCAGTCTTACCACAGAAGGACGAAAGAGTCGGTTGGAACCCAGAAGTGAGTTCGAGTCGAATAGTACCTGAAAGCAGAGGGGACAGAGTCTATGCCACACCAGGACGTCCAAGAGGCACGGAAGATGAAGGCCACTCGATTTCAAATAAAACAAGTTCGATGAAGAAGCTTCAAGCTTGGGTACACCGAATCGGTAGCTCGGCTCGAGCCACCGGGATGCTTAAGACAACAGAATCGGTCCGTCCAACCAACCGCGTCGGCACAGGTCAGTTATGGTGGGGACAGACTCGTCGACAGAACCTCTCGATGCGTCTGACTCTGTTGGCAGGAGTCGGTCATGGTAACCGTTGCGGTCACGGGGTGATTAAAGCAATGTAGCAGAACTGTGCACAGGGGTTTTGTTGCAGGGTGTTCTTTGAAGGATGCTGACCTCAACTCGACGAGAGAACAGCTCAGGCCTCGAGGGTGCCTGAGGGGGTGGGGATCCTTCCTGATGTGCTGAAATATGCTACAGCAAGCCTGCTGTGCGGGACACTTCAAGGCTCAGTTTTGGGGTAGTCGACCCCACTGGACCTGCAGCTCACAAGGGGGCATCATACCCTAGTGTTCATGGCGCCAGGAGGGGCAGCAGCACTGTGATTGCCCTGAGGGGGTGGGGCCTCTTCCTGACGCCATGAAAAGTGCTACATTAAACCCGCTGCATGGGACAGGCACAGGTAAAACCTGGGTCAAGGGTGGGCCTGTCCTGTGCTTCTGAGCAACAGGAAGAGGCAGGGCAGGGCCACCCCCATTGGCCCTAGTTAAAAGTCAGCATGCTTTAGGTAAACGTTGTTATTGCTCTCAGAACATAAGGGGACTCTCTTGTCTGTACCTTTTAAAGTTTTCCTGACCTAGGTAATCGGTTGTGGAGTGGTAGCTTGTCTTGGTGTGTTGTGATACATCTGTTTCAGTTAATATGGGGAGACGTAAGAACACCATTGCCCCCCCCGGGACATACAGGACCCACCTTGGACGGGTTTTTAAAACGGGCCGTTGGGGTCATTTCAAAAGAAATCGAGCTGGTGGAACACAGTTTATCCCTTTCTTCCCCACCAAATATGCAAAGTAGTCTTCCACCATCACCACCAACCTTGCCCAGCTCTAACACTACAGATAATAGTGCATCCTCTGTGGTAACACTTTCGTCCATCTTGACATAAGTTGTAAATCCAATTGAGACTCCACCTGCCCCGCCCCCAAGGGAGACACTTATATACCTAGGGGAAAGTCTGTGAAAAGAAAATGCCCGCCAGCCAGTCCTAAGCCTAAGAGACCACGCACTGCTACCCCGATACATGCACCTGAACCAGAATTGTCAGTATCTGTCATTAATACAAGGAGCCAAAATACCCTCATTGATGAATTTAAGTATTTTATGCTAGATCTTATCTCTAGTGAGCTCGAACTCATTCACGCCCAATAAGAGGTAATTGAAGAAAAACTCAGCACACTAGCACCCCCTTGCCCCCTTTCCCAACAAACGGGGTTGTTACCTGATCATGACCTTCAATCTTTAGACTTGGGGCCTAATCTCCCATGCCTTCTATCTCCTCCGTTTCCTCAACTCAGGTGCCAGGACATATGGCAGGGGTTCTACCTCAAATGGCTTTCCCTGTTAAGACAATGACACAGTCACGCCCAAATCTTGAGAAACGAACCCCCCGGAATACTCTCACCAGCACCCTAAGAGCACATCTTATAGGCGCAGAGCAAGCAAGGTCTAGTCACCTGAGCCATGGTCAAAACACCCCGAATAATGCACCTTTAATGCCTGATGCTACTTCCGCCCATCACTCTTTCCCACAAATCCCTCTGTGATGTACCCCTTACGTTCTGGTTCTGAAAAACGTCCTGAAGAACTCTGATCTGAGCCATGAGAGTTTCTGTACTCTAAAGAATAAAGTAACTTTTTGGCTCCAAAGTAAGGCCAGCTGGTGTCAAGACCTTTCTTCAGAAATAATGAAGGTTAGAAGAATCCCTTGGTTGGGCTCAGGTATTAAGATGACCAAAAGAGATTGCCTGATAGTGAATTTGAGATCACTTAGTGTGGTAAAGTCACTTCTATACTTCTTCAATAACTGTTTTCAGCTCCCGGGCTGTATCCAGGTGGTACCCTAAGGCTATTTCTATAGACCGTTTACATTACCCCAGGTTAATAACACTCGCCTCACTACAACAAGCCTAAGGTTTAATATTCCCACACATTTGAACTCCAAGATACCTTAGAAGCAATTGACTGACGCCATTTAAAAATGAAACCCACAGTTGAGGCAATGGAGTCCCCATACCAGACCTTGGCATTTCCCCATATACTATCGAGTAGGGAGCCTGGTCAGTCATTAAACTCGGGATATGATCTTAATCTTGAAACCTGTGTTCCTGCTTACACACAGTCCGATGCAGGCCCCCGGGCAAATCTTTCCCACATGCATCTGGAAAATACACTTAGCATCATCTCCTGGAAAATCGCGTGGTCACGCTCCAAAATCTCAAATCGGGACTGGATTAGGCTCATTAACCAACACAAAATATATGCTGTCAAGAAACCTGGTCTCTATCGGACCTTCATGTCTTTGGGTTTCATGCCTCCTTTGAACCTTCTTCTCAGTGAAAGTCATGGGCTTAAAAATATGTAAATGTTGGTCTTCCCCTTACTTTTTGGTCTCCCTTTCATTACTCCCTGTGGATTTTGACAATTTATTGATTAATTTTTATTATAACATATTTACCCAATCGAAAAGGGATACGATTTACCAATTGGATGAATTTATTTTGAATTTATCATAAAGCCAAACACATTGTGCATATTATTTGAGTTGGTGATTTTCACTTCAGTATATGTACATTAGCTGACGCAGTGGTTTGCGGTCTGGGCCATGAGTGAAATGACAATGTAACTCATTTTTCTCACTCCGTGTATGGCGAAGCTCATAATGAAGTCCTAATGAAGCACAATTTAATCTATACAAGTGATACCCGAAACCCCAATAACGTTTCAGTCCCCACCTTTACAGGGAATCATGCTGGCAACACAATAGACCATATCCTGCTATACTCTGACCTATCATCCCACCTGATTGGCATTGTGGCCCTGGGCTACTGCATAAGTGACCACATCCGACTCCATTTCACCGTGGGTTCTCTCATTAAAAAAACGAAATCTAATAAAGCAGAAAATCTGGAAATAACGTGAAATAAGGGTTTGAAATTAAAGTGGAATAAAGTTAATATTTCCATAGTGGATGTCATGCCATGCCTAACTGATGGGAAACAGCGTTTACAACGCTGTCATTACATTGCGCTACTATTACAACGCGGTCGTTACAACCACGCTGTTAGTACGCGATGCATTTACATCGCAAGTCATTACAACGACTTGCACTAGGGGGCGCTGAGGTATTGGAAAAGAATTCAAACACCTTCCCTACTATTGCGCAAACTGGAGTAGGAATAATAATTAATACTATTCCTAAGTCCAGCGCACCCCCTAGTGCAAGTCGTTGTAATGACTTGCGATGTAAATGCATTGCGTACTAACACGGTCGTTGTAACGACCGTGTTGTAAAAGCACGCAATGTAATACATCGCGATGTAAAGAGCTATATTCCTAACTGATGGCCTGGGACCCGAGGAGATTCAAACTGCCTTTGAAAACATGCGTAGACTTATTTCAAATAATCTGTCTACAATTGCCCCCAGAGAGCCGCAATCTTACCGCTGGTTTAACGCAGCATGCTCGGCGACCCACAAGCATTTGATGGCTGCATTGAAGAACCGTCTGCCCGTAGCATGCGACGTTAAGCAGGCTAGAGCTGATTATAAAAAGGCCATTGAGGAAAGGAAAAGAAAATTAGGTCAAACGCTTAGGAAGATCTCAAAAAGGCTGAGGAAATGAAGGATAGTGCTAAATTTTGGGAAGTGATCAATAGACCTTTTTTTAAGGAATACGATGCCCCAAACATAGACACTATTATCAAGGTAGATGCCTGAGTGGCCCATTACACTAAAGTTTTTTCTCTGGAGGAAGCACCACTCACAAAAGGCCCAGCTTGCCGCCGGTCAACATTAGTTGGTAGTGAGTTTCAAACTCCTATCACTGCCAATGAAGTCATCATTGCCATAAATAAGTCTATCTCTGGCAAGGCCACAGGTCCAGACGGTGTCCCTACAGACATTTTCAAGTCCAATATTCACCTTTGGGCCACACTATTAACAAACTTATTTAGATCAATAAACCTGGACCCTATCCCTGACTCGTGGAAGTCAGCCCAGGGATAGATCTCAACCGTCATGCTACCACCCAATATCGCTAATCGACTCCAGCGTAAAACTTTTGGAACAATTTTTATTGGTCCTTCTGGAGGAATGGGCTGCGTCAAATAATGCTCTATCTCAGGCCCAATTTAGTTTTAGACCTGGTTTAGGGTCAACCGAGCAATGTTTAAATCTTTATTTAATCCTGGGGAAATACACTAAGGCCAAAAATTAATCAGTGCATTTGGTTTTCATCGATTTATCAAGCATCTTCAACCTTGTAAATTGCAATAAGTTATGGGACTTAATGGGAGGGATGGGCGTGGAACTGGAACTCTTAACACTCATACGTTGGTTCCATCAAGATCTCACAGTAAGGGTGTGCTATAGATCCTCTGGAGAATGCTTCCCACATATTAAGTCTGCCTTGGACATCAGTCAGGGATGCATCTTGGCCCCTTTCTTTTCTTATTATACATAAATGGGATAAATTATTTTTTGATAGAGAATGGGAAGGATGTGCCGCAAATGGGGAATAAGCCGATTCCAACTTTGCTGTATGTGGACGACACAGTATTCATCACCCGCACAGCTAATGGGCTCCAGATCCTTTTAAACCTATTCCTGGTATTGATGAAGGAGTTGGATCTCCAAGTTAACTTTTCAAAGTCCTTCATTATGACATGTGTTTGTCAGAGCACTAAGTCTAAAACATTTAGAATGGATGACCACATTTTAGCGAAAGTAAAAAAAATAATTAGTTGGGAATTCTTTTTAACCAAACACTTAGTTGGGCACCCCTTTTTAAAAAAAGACTCTAGTCCCTTTATAAGAATGTGGAAGCTATCTTTAGATTTGCTCATAAAATGCAACATAAACCATTGAATAAAATGTTGAGCCTTTACAAGAGTAAATGCATCTCAGCTGGAACCTATGGCACTGGTCTGTGTGGCTACAACAAAGCTGGGACCCTCCAAAGAGCAGAAAATAGTTTTACCCATAGACTCTTGTCAGTGGGCACAGCCACTTTAGTATGCCACAAAGAACTGGGGTTGGCATACCTGGAAGACTTGGTGGGTTTGACCCCGCTATTTCTTTGGGTAAACATTTGGGACACACCAGAGACTGCAGTCATTAGAACCTGTATTGCCGATTGCCTGTCCTTAGACAAGGCAAATCGGATTCCACGGTTATCCTACATAAAATGCACTAGGTCTCACTGATCTGTATGACAACCCCTCCATAATTAGGCATGGTCTCAAACTGCATGTTATTTGGACTATTGTACAAACATACGCCTAGAATCCGCCTAGGCCAAAACCTCCATTGTCAGGTATGCCTCAATATGTACAAAACATATTATGGAGCCATACCTAGGTTTGATAGAGAATTCAACCCACCGGTATTGGCTAACAATCCTTAGGCTGGAAACATTGCACTTCAAATTTGCTTGAATTTGCTTTCCTCACAGCAGGGGTTTGGAGTAGGGATCTCCCTCTATGTGGGTGCGATGGCACTTCAATAAAGAGCACTAGTCACTTTATCCTATTTTGTACATTATAAATGGAGCCAAGACGCTCCTTTTTGGTCCCCCTTCTCCACAAAACAAATCTGCGATCCCACAAAGAAGGGCTGATATATTTTCAATCTCTAGGCTTGGGGGAGTTGTGCTACTCTGTATTAAATTTTACTAAAACTGATTTTAACATTCGGAATAGATATGCAACCTAATGTACTGTTCCTTGACGTCGACTTCTGATTTTTTCCTGTATCTTTTTTAATATGAGTAAGACACTTTTAAAGATATTTGCCATTGGATTTCCTTTTAATAGAGAATGGACGGTATGTTATTATTTCTATGTTATGCTGTTATGGCCTTTGGCCGAATAAAGTTTATTTGATTTGACTTGACTTGAAATAAATCAGAGAGCATTCTTACAGGGAAAACACTGCCCGTAAACAATATCAGAGCACTATTTACATCGTATAGTAAAACCATAATATCACTACTTTGATAGCACCGATCAAATGCAATTTCATAGCATGCCAGTTTGCTCAAGTTTATCAATTGATAACACCACCCGGGGCTTGACTTTCGGTCATACTGACCATAAAAAAGAAGACACCGCTAACAATACATTGGTATCTGCCCTTAAACAAAGTCACACAGCCTCAGCTACAGACCTTGCGCCATTCAGTTTGAATAAAGGAAGTAGCCAGCATTTATGAGCCTGAGTAAACTTTGTGGAAAATAGCATAAAGTGCATAAGATTGTCCCATCAGCAGGACCACCACAATTATCGTACCCTTTGGAGAGCCTGCCACTCTGGACCATATATTCCTTTGTTAGAAAAGTCCGCTACCCAAGTTTTATATGTAAGGAGCGTTTCAGTTCCAGATATAATAAATCCAAGTACTTCTCGGTCCCAAGGGCAGTTTTATGTATAAGGTATTTTTGATGTGAAGCTAACTATCCCGAGCTTTAGATATATAGTCCTCTATTTTATGGGATCGGTACCACCCCTTGACGAGCTCAGCTGAATCCTGCACACTTGGGTATGGCTGTTTCAATAGCACTCTAACTGCCAGGATGTTAGGAGGTTTTTAACATAATTTAACCAATGTCGACCACAGCAGGTAGACATTTCTTGAACTAATTTTAGATATTTTGCAGCACAAGGATTCCTATGCAGATGGACCCAATACACTAGTCCATGCTGCCTTATCTGTTATAGTGGAGATATCCAATTCGAGGTACAGTGGGACCAATGGGATCCCAGAGCTATTTTTTTAGGTTATCATACCCTCATAATTCTGCCCCATACAAAGCGGCAGCCACTGCTTTCTGTTGATGAATTTGCAAGGTTATACTTAAAGACCGACTGCCCACTTTTCGTTTGAAGGTGAGTATAGCTTGGCTAGCTTTTAATATAACAGTAGTGGCCTTGTCTATCTGGGCTTTCAGACTTAAATGATCTTCAAAGCGCATACCCAGGTGATCGTACTGGGAGACACATCTAAGAATCTAAGGGAACATTATGGACTCTGAGCTTCCTTCTAAAAATGGAGTAGGATAACAAGCATGACCTTCATTGTCATAGTATTTAAGGTTAGATCCTTCTTATTGCAGTAGCCTATAAAAGCCTCAAATAATCTATGAGATGCATTTTCAGTTGGTGCTAATAAACCAGAATCGCTGGAAAAAGAAGATTGTTACCTTGCTCCCTGAAATAATAGTACATCCAATTTGGGGGCATATTAGCAAGACCGGCGATAAAATTATCGCCGTTTTAGCGGCAGGAAACTGCCGCTAAAGCGGCGATAATGGGCTTGCTAATATGCGTTATGAAATTCCAATAGAAGCCCAGGTTAGATGTCCTGCACATCTAACCTGGGCTTCTATTGGAATTCTATAACGCATATTAGCAAGCCCATTATCGCCGTTTCCTGCCGATAAAACGGCGATAATTTTAACGTGGGTCTTGCTAATATGCCCCTTGGTTTTTAACAGACGTTTCTACCACATCATTTAAAAATTCACTAAAAAGGGCCTGGGGCCGACACACAACCTTGCCTAACTCCCTGGTTAATCGCTAAAGAGCCAATACACTCGCCAAGGGGGCCATAAGGGGTCCTGGCTGAGTTTTTGGTGTGGAGCCAGACAATAGCATTCAGAAGAGGGCTACCAACTCCCATATTAAACAGTGATAACCACAGTTTCTCTCAGTTGATGAGGTTGAAGGCCGACTTCAGGTCCATATAGATCAGATATAGTGTTCCTAACAACAGTATATTTAAATATCATCATATATAAACGAATTGCTTGGTCCACCGTTCTGATCCTGCACCTGAAGTCAGCCCTTGCGTCCATCAACATTATCTCATTTTCCATCTAGACCTGTAATCTGTTAAGTAGTACCTTACCCAGGATCTTCCCAGCACCATCAAGTAAGGAGATCAGGCGATAGTTGGAGGGGTTTTCCCGGCTACCATGATCGCTGACCGCCATGAAATCGGAATCCTTTCATTTGTAACGGTGGCAGTAAACACTTTGGTAAGAACACGGGACCAGGCTCCAGGTTCCTGATGATATAATTCTGAGGGTATTAATTTCGGACCTGGAGCTTTGCTCTTTTTCATGCTAAAGGTAGCTATTTTTCACTTCTCGGGCTAGAATAGATAACTTCCATTTGTACCAATTCCACGTTTATTATTTACCACCATTTTGTCACTTACAGGGTATTTGATTGAATATAACGTCTTACAACGACTCACCCATTCCTTAGCACCTATGTGGCAATCCTTGCTGCTCGTTTTTCATTTTCCCACATCGGAAACAATCTTCCAAAACATTTTTATGTCCTTCTTATCTGAGAGTTCCTTTAATTCTGCCCACAATATTTTTTTAACTTCTATTTTTTAACTTTTTAATATTCTATTATGCTATTTTCTAAGCTGCTGGAACAATGAATAATTTGACGAGGAAAGGTGTTGAATGATTAGTGTGCTTGACACTTTGTGTTTAACATCTAGGCAGTCTTGATCACTACCGATTATCTGGCCTCTGGTTACACCTCCCAACTAAATAGGACCATAATTGTATTATACAATCCAACATCTTCTGCAAGGAGTCAACTATTCTATTACCGTTAACTTCTTCCAGAATAGTGCCACTGTATCTAGCTACTATGTTGTTGAGTACATGGATTTCTTTATGGTACTTTTCATAGTCCTAACAGGTTCCTTGCCTTTTGAATAGACACTATAATAGCACCTTAAAGGAGGATGGTTTTGGATGGACTCAAACCAGAAAAGCCTGCAAGAACAAGTGGGTAAAGTGCCCTTTTTGGAGGACCTGGCTGTCTAGACAATAGCGGTTCATGAACTTATACAAGGATGCCCATGTAGCTGCCCGGCATATGTCTAGGACAGAGACTCTGCTTGCTAACGTTGTGGTAGCAGCTTTGGCCCTGGTGGAATAGGCACACAGTCCTTCTGGAGGCTGCCTCTTTGCAAGTGCATTTCAGATTTTCGTGCAGAGCACGATCTAGCGGGAGACGGTATGCTTCCGCACAGCATTGTCTTTTTTTTCTCTTGGTGGTCTTTGGTGCAATCAATATAAAAGCTAAGTGCCCTCTTAGGTTCCAAGCATGGAACCTCCCCTCCTTTTTAGAGAGGTGAAGTGGAGCATAGAATGCCAGCAGGGTGATGGTTTGGCCGACACGGAACAGTGTCACAATTTTCGGGAGAAAGAATGCTCTAGTGTGCAGAACCAGCTTGTCAGGGAAGAAGGTAGTATATGGTGGACGAATGCACAGAGCCTGGAGCTCACTCACATGCCATGCTGAAGTGATGGACTAAAGATGAGGTTAAAGTCTCACTGGGGCATCACAAAAGGAGAAGTGGAGAAACCATATGTTGCATCCCCTAAAAAAAAAAAAGGCATCTCAGCAGGTAAATTACATAAAGAGGGCTGATCAGGCAACGCAACTGTAAGAAGGCCAAGATTACTGAAAGATAACCCTTAACTATGCCCAGAGCAAAGCCTTGCCTGGAGAGAGCCAAAACAAATAATGCAACATCTGACAGTTTTGCCTGGAGAGGGTGCTTCTGATGTGTGCCGTACTAAACCACACATTTGTCCCAACAACAGACATATACAGTTTTCATCGAGGAACTCCTGGCTGCCAAGATGACATCAACTATCTCTAGAGGAAGATCGAAGGTGTCAAACTGCCGCTGCTCAATCTCTATGCATAAAGGTGTCGATTGCGGAGGCCAGGGTGGAGAACCCAACCTTCCTGCTGTGGCATCCGAACCTTCCGGTGGGGCAGCCTAATCAGAGGACAGATGCTCAAGTACAGTAGTTCCAGATACCATACTGTCCGTGCCCAGTTCAGAGCCACTAGAATGACTTGGGCACGGTCTGTCCTGATCTTTTTGAGAAATCTGGCCAGGAGTGGTATCACTGGTAAGACATACAGGAGTCACAAGTTCCACTCAAGATGGAACACATCTCTGAGCGAGAGATGTCTTGGAAACTCCAATGCTCAGTAGTTCCAAAATTTTTCATTCTCGACAGTGGCAAACAGATCAAGCCAAGGATCTCCCTATTTGCAGAAAAGACCTTGCACCACCTCTGGATGTAGCTGCCATTTGTGATCCACTAGGTGCTGACCGCTGATCATGTCTGCCCTTGTGTACAATGATCCTGCAAGGTGGTTCGTAACCAGGAAAATTCTTTAGTGGTCCAGCCATTTCTTGAGGTGCAAGGCCTCCTAGCACAGGATCTGCAACCCCACCCACCATGTTTGTTGCAGTACCAAATGGCGGTGGTGTTTTCCATGAGTTCCTGTGCCAGCCTCCCCGTGATTGATGGCTCTAGAAGGTTGATAGGGAGCTAGACTCCACTGGAGACTAGAGGACTCTGATCTCCACCTCTCCCTGATGGGCACCCTAATCCAGAAGTGATGCATCGGTCACCACTGTCAGCTCTGGGTGAGGTAGGGAGAAAGATCTGTAGCTGACCCAATTGAGATTCAGTAGCCACCACTGCCGATCTTTTGCTGTCTCCTCTGAAATATGGACATGGTTAGAGAGGTCCCCTTGATGTTGGGACCACATGGATTTCAAATCCCACTGCAGAGCCTGCTATGCCAGCTTGCATGCTTGAATAGCAAGATGTAGGAGGCCATCGGTCTCAGCAGCCTCTGAGTCAACCTTACTGAAATCCAGTGCCGAGGCTGAAAGATCGGGATCATAGCCTGAATGTGCTGGACTCTCTTTTCTGGGGAAAAGGAATGAAACCAAATCATTTCCAGAATGGCTCAGATAAAAGGGAGCATCTGGGAAGGAGTTGATTGTGACTTTGGCAAGTTTATGGTAAACCCCAAAATGACAAGAGTTTTGCCGTGGTCTGGAGGTGGTTGACGACTGCCTGAGGCGAGCCCGCCTTCAGCAGCCAGTCATCGAAGTAAGGGAAGAATGGCACCCCAACATCTGAAGGTGTGCAGCCATCACTTTAATGAGCACCCGGGGGGCGCTGGTGCATCCAAAGGGGAGCAGAATGAACTGGAAATGATCCTCTCCCACCACGAACCACAGGTAGCGCCAATGTTGCAGCATGACAGAAATATAGAAATTGGGGTCCTGCAGGTCGTACGCCACCATCCAGTCTCCAGAGTTGACAGTAAACAAGACCTCGGCCGGGATGAGCATTTTGAACTTCTCCTTCCAGAGGAAGGCATTGAGAGGGCGCAGATCTAGACTATGCCAAATACCTCCTCCCTTCTTGGGCACCAGAAAGTAAAGAGAAAAGCAACCACATCCTACTTCTGGCTGAGGCACTCTCTCAAGAGCCCCTTTGGCCATAAGGGCATGCACTTCCTTTTGGACAGATGGTTCATCAGTCACTGGGGTGATGGTGGGAGGTGAAGTGGGAGAAGAAAGAAAGGGTAGAGCATAATGTTTTAGACAATTTGCAGTACCCACCTGTCCAATGTGATCTCCTGCCAACCTGACAGAATCAGTGGATTCTACCTCCCACCGGGTGGCTGTGAGCCTGTAAGGGGACGCTAAAGATGTTTGGTAGGTGGGACTGCAGGAAGGGTGGTAGACTGGGTGGCATACTGACCTTGGCCGTGGTGGGCACCACGGCCTCTCCTGAGATACTGCTGATTTCCCTGCTCACCTGAAGTCAATGAAGTAATGGAAGAAAAGCTGCTGCTGGTGAGGCTTGGTAGAAAGACCCTGAGAGCAAGCGCTCAAGGGCAGAGTCAGCCTCGTGCCCCAAACAATCAAGTCCCATCGAAAGGCATGTCCATTAGTATGTCTATGGTCCACCAAATGGAGTCAGTGGTGTCCAAGCCACAACTATTTGTGAACTTGGCCGCATCATAACCATCCTGAATTTCCAGTGAAAGGACAGGATGAAGGAAATCCAGAACACCGGGAAGGACTTGCACCACAGAGTCCAAAAGGGCATGGGTGTAGCGGCCTAGCAAACAGGAGGCATTAATTGAATGGAGGGCCAAACTAGCTGAGGAGAAGGACCTCTTTCTGAATGTCTCCACTCTGTGGGATTCCCTATTAGGGGTAGTGGTTGGGAATTTGTTGGGGTTGGTCAGGCTAGTGGAAGCCTGCACCATATGACTCTCCAGAGAGGGGCTCCTGGAGCAGGACGGTGGAGCTTGGCAATCTGATGGTTAACTGTAAGATCAGCTTAGTCCTAGCACCTAGGATGGTATCTGTCAAGGCCACATGGAAGGGGAGGAGATGCTCAGAAGCTGTCTTGCCAGGCTGGAGGACTTCAGTCAGTACAATTGTTTTCAACTCTGTGCTCGGGATGTGGAGGTCAAGAACGTCCACCCCTCTATAACCATGGCATAATAGGCCGATTCCTCTGTGACTGAGCCTGGAGGAGAGAAAATGGCTATTTCCAGTGAGATATCCATCCCACTAGCCTTTTGCAAGTCCTAACACCAAATGTCATTTGTGTAGGGCTGATCGAACTCATCACCCTGGTCGCAAACATTATCAGAATCCATCCCAAAAAGGGAGTGTAGAGAATGTTGTCTGCTCTGTGATGAAGCTAATGGAGAAGTTAGATCCAGAAAGTACAATGGAAGCCACCTATTCTGGTGGCGAAGTTGCCATCGGCGTCATTGTATTTGGGCCTGGTGTGATAGGGGGTGCTGGGAGTAGCGCTGGTACTGGAGCCGAGGGCAGAAGCAGCTCAGAGGGTCCTGCTGGCACCGAGGGCAAACCTGCCGGCAGTGGTCCAGGAAGAGGGCCTTTGGGCTCCGTGGGGCCCAATACCATGCCAGAGGGAGTCGGCAGACATTTTAAGAGCCAGAGAATAGCTGTGTGGAAGTCTTGTATCTGGTGCGGGTGGCTGAAAGTAATGGAAATTCATGTTGTGCTGGAACCAGGAGCGAAATTGGGCCCGAAGTTGGACAACTTCAGGTGCCGGAATGGGACTGCTGGGGCCACTCCCTCGCTTCATCGAGGGAGTGGGAATGGTGAGAAGGAGTAGATCTCTGCTTCAACTCCTTATGCTTCTTGTCCTTACCTGAGGATTTGGAGCATGATGCAGACCGTCCTCTAGAGTGGCTCTGTCTGCTCTGGGACAGGAGCAGGTTGGGGATCAAGCCTTGGACCGGGAGAGGGACTTAGAGCTATACAAACACTGAGTCTCCCTATGCTTGGTAATGTAAAGTTTTGCCTCCCATTTCCTGATGGTCTTTGGGTTCATTTATTATACAGTAATCAATCAATGAGGCCTTAGTCCCCCAGTTATAGGTAGTACAGGGTGGAGAATCTAAGTGGTGCAGCCATTTAGAAAGCTCAGGCCCAATTTTATCAAATACAGTGAAAAAGCTTTCCCTTTTTTATAGAGCCATTTCCAATTGAAATGCGGTTTTGGAACTCCTTGACTCTGATCTTCCTCGATGACCTCTTTACTAACTACCTCATAAGAGGGAAATGTGTTAAAATCACAACAAAAACAACAAATGTCCTTCATTAAAAACATTGTTAGCTGTAAGGCACATCAAATTCCAACCCATACCAAATAGCCTGAACTCAGGTGTCCACTGCAGGGGTATATACATTGAGAATGTCTATACTACTATGATCCTTTCCACCATCCGTTAGCCTCAATATCCACATAGATGATATTTGAATAGTAGAACCACTCATCAATTTGCCATTATTTTCAATTCAACCTACAAGAAACCCAGGTCGAAAGACCGCCCATAGTCTACCTTCCGTTGATCTTACCGCTAGTTCACAAAATTCATTTACCCATCCATAACATTCTCTGTTAAAGCCTAGCCTATGTTCCTTGAAGACAACAGATCGTTTATTGCATTATAAATATCATCCAATACCCATCACACTATACAATTCAAACTAGCTACTTTCCAAATAAAATATAAAATGTGTTAACTACAGCAGCATGCTTTCTCTCCAATTGGCAAACCACAGGATGCTAATTTTTACAAAATATGGCATGTTACAAAATATTAAATCTAACAAGACAGTTAGGATAGCTTTTTTGCTTGCCTAGGCTGTAGCTAACCACCTACATTCTTGTTCAGCCCTCCCATCAGAACTACTGACCTCCTCTTTAGACTTGAGTGAACCTAATTTATAATGAGTTGAGTTTCAAGGTTGTTGTTGAAGGCAGTTCTGCTCCCTTCATGTGAGGTGTACTTTGATGCAAATTTACCACTATGCATATCCTCCTTGTCATGAGCAGGTAATACAGATTGTGCAAATTTCAGTCCAGCTTTCGATGCATCGTATAAGGGAATAATATCATTGTCCATAATAAACAGATTCTCTATACAACAAAAAATCAACCTGCTTGTGTTCTAGGGGGCAAACGCAACTCTTGTGGATATATATGAAACTGTTACTTTCTTGCGTTGCATGCCCTTTGATCACTAGTTTTATATCCTGGGAGGTCACCAGGAGTAAAGGGGGCATAGCATAGAAGACTGATATAAACCATGATCTATTCAAAGGTCTGGCAATGACACATCAGAAATTAGATAGAGAAATTCATTCTGGCATTTAGCTAACTTGGTTGCCATTCCCGATGTTTAAACTATTTCTGATTAAACCAATTGCTGGCCAGAGGCCACTACCACCTTCTTAATGGTGAAGGAGTTAGCTGATAGGTTTAACTGCTGAATCTTATTATGCACACCCTGCTCCATTGATTGGGAACTACTTGGTAGTTTTCCTCCTGTAGTAGAGCAGCCAGGGCTTGATTCCCCTGAGGATAACTGTCAACACATTGTCCACGATGTAGAGTTCCACCCAGCCTCTACAATACTTTGTTTCTTTGTTTGCATCTCTTGGGCCAGGCTCCGTCCGAGGGTATAAATAAATGGAGGAGCGACCACTTGAGGCCACTCCTCGGAACTGGACATCCAGTGAGTGTGTCCAGTTATTATGAAGCGCTAGGTCATAGTGAAGCGCATTGCTGCCACACACCCTGCCCAGCCTACACTGGCAACAAGCACCGTTGTGCACACTGAGGCTGACCGCAGCACTCACTGGGACAGCTGAGCCGGCTGAAGGAGGTCCAGGCTGTGCTACATGCAGAGGCTGTATACTGGAGCCGCCTGTGAGGTTGCCACTCTTGTTGTGTCGAGAAGGGCCCCTGCAGTGATCACCACTGGCGACTGCTTGCCGGCTGGGCACCTGATTACTCTGAGGCCTGTAGCTCCCCAGCGCAGACTGAGCCGCTACATTGCCACCTGTTGGGTACAACTGCACACCTCAACATGTGCGCATCGACGATTCTGTAAACCCGGGAAGGGGGAGTGAGCACGGAATCAAGCTGGTCTCAGGAAAGAAGACCCCCTCTTGTGGGCGCCGAGTGAGACAAGCACCACGAGGCTGCCCCAGCCGGGTCTGTGTCCATGCCCCGAGGAAGGTAAGTGAGAGGCCCATCCATGGGGATGTGTGCATCATGGCCTGCTACAGGGGTGTAAAGTTGAGGCCTATGACTGAAGAAAAAAAAAGAGGAAGAGAGGTAAAAGAAAGGGGAGTCAAGAATAATAATAGCTAGAGTAAGAGGGGCATCAGTGGTTGAGGAGCATGGCTGAGGTGGGCACTGCCTGAAAAAGTTTAGAAGGAGGAAAGCAGACACTTGAGACCTGGTGCACATGTCACACAACAGTCAGACAGAAAGAGAGCAGGGACATTAATTATTATTATTATTTATTATTTATTTAATTTGTAAGGTGCATCAGCTACCCAAAAAGGGTTTCCCGGCGCCAGGCAAATGGAGACCAGATAGTAAAAAATTAACAGCAGAAATTACTTGTTAAAAAACCAGGTCTTCACTGATTTGCGGAATTGGGCGTAAACTGTTTCATTCCGAATGGCTATGGGAAGGGCATTCCAGAGTGAGGGCCCGAGATAAGAAAAAGATCGACCACCCATCCGAGACAGCCTAAATCTTGGCACAGAAAACCTCCCCTGGGTGGATGAGCGTAGGCATCGGGAAGGAACATATGGGTGGGTTAAAGAACGTAGGTATTGGGGTGCAGTCCCCGCTTTAATTTTGAACATATAACTTAGAGCTTTAAATCGAATTCGATTTTCCACCCTGAGCCATTGCAAATCTCGTAAATGGCCGGAGACAGAAGCGGCCCTGGGAATCCGACAGAGAAGTCTTGCCGCGGAATTTTGAACCATCTGCAGCCTATGGGTCACCTCCTTATTGGAACCAAGATAAAGAACATTACCGTAGTCCAGTCTTGAGGTGATTAAAGCCTGAACTACTGTTCTTTGGGTGGACTCTGGTAGCATCCAGATGATCTTCTTTAGCCACTTAAGATTGGCAAAGCAAGTGGCAGCTACCTTGACGGCCTGGTGATGCATTGTTAAGGAGTCATCTATGATGACACCCAGATTTCGAACTTGACAAGAGGGTTGAGGTAAAACCCCCATCTCACAGGGCCAATGTTGTGGGCCCCAGAGACCCTTGTCTTTGCCAAGTATTAGCACCTCAGTTTTTTCCCCATTAAGCTTGAGAAAATTCAACTGCATCCATGATGCAATTTTACTCAGGCCTGATTGAAGTAGGGAGAGCCCGTCTGTTTTTCCCGTGGAGAGGGAGAAGATGATTTGGGAGTCGTCCGCATAGGAGAACAGGGACAACCCCGCATCTTCCGCTACAGCAGCCAAAGGCCTCACATATAAGTTGAAGAGCAAAGGACTGAGAATAGAGCCCTGAGGTACTCCATAGGGAGATGAATAGATATCAGAGCTGGCTGTTGAGGAGAAAACTTGGAAAGTGCGATTGGCCAGAAATGAAATAAGCCAACTGAGTGCCGGGCCGCAAATACCTAAGGTTCTCAACGTATTTGCTAAGACGGTGTGAGACACCGTATCAAATGCTGCACTTAAATCCAATAGAATAAGAGCAGCTGTATCTCCGGCATCCAGATGACAACGCAATCTTTCCGTGACTCCCAATAAAGTTGTTTCAGTTGAAAAGCCAGCTCTGAAGCCTGATTGGGAGGGGTGGAGAAAACCTTGGGCTTCAACAAATAGTGAGAGCTGAGAATGGATATGTTTCTCCAGAATTTTCAGAAAAAGCTGGCAGTAATGAGATGGGTCGATAATTGGAATGTACAGCAGGGTCTGCATTGGCCTTTTTAAGAAGTGGAAGCACCATGGCGTGCTTCCAATCCAATGGAACTGACGCTTCTTGTAGTGAGAAATTCAAAAGGTCCATAATAAGAGACAAAGATGAAGGTTCCAATTGTTGGAGCACAGAGATAGGTAGAGGATCCCTAGGTGACCCTGATTTAACACTATGTAGAAGTTTATTAAAAGAGTCAGAGGATTCCTCTTTGTGCAGAGGAATCGTCTGACAGTGGTGCCACGACATAAGGCAAGCCTGACCCATTCAGCCAAACATGGGCACTAACATGCCCTCACCATGTCTGTACAACAGCAATGACAAGCACCACCTACACCACGCCCACCGGCTACCCACTCATCAGCCATGGCGCTGCTGCCCTTCAGAGGGCTGGCAGACCCTGTGACCCCTCGGCCACATTGGAGACAGTAGGTCGGACACCTGCAGCATTACTTCCACGATACATGAGAGACAGGTGGTGCTATCAATCAATCAATCAATCAGGGGGTTTAAAGCTCGCTACTCACCCATGAGGGTCTCAAGGCGCTGGGGGGGTGCAGCTCCGGTACAGCCGAAGAGCCAGGTCTTGAGACTCTTCCTGATGGTGTGTACCGTAGGGGAGCATCTGATGTTGACTGGGATCTCGTTCCAGGCTGTGGCCGCAATGTAGGAGAAGGCTCTTCCTCCCGCTATGGTTCTGCAGATGCATGGGCTTTCTGCTAGGGTGAAGTTGGTGGAGCGGAGGTCCCTTTTGGGTACGTGGAAGGAGACTCTTTCGTTGAGGTATTTGGGTCCGGTGTTGTGGAGGGTTTTGGAGGCATGGGTGAGTAGCTTGAAGGTTACTCTCTTCTGGGCGGGGAGGCAGTGGAGGTCTCGTAGGTGTTGGGTGATATGCTCATGTCGTGGGATGCCGAGGACGAGTCTGGCCTCGGTGTTCTGGATGGTCAGGAGTTTGCGTAGTAGGGATTTGTTGATTCCAGCGTAGAGGGCGTTTCCGTAGTCCAGTCTGCTTGTCATCAGTGCGTGGGTGACGGTCTTTCTGGATTTGGGGGGGATCCACTTGAAGGTCTTGCAGAGGATGCGGAGGGTGTTGAAGCAGGTGGAGGCGACGGCGTTGATCTGTCGGGTCATGGTGAGGGAGGAGTTGTGTATGATGCCGAGGTTCCGGGCATGGTCCGTGGGGGTGGGGGGGTGCTGAGGTTAGATGGCCACCAGGAGTTGTCCCAAGCTGAGGGGGTGAGTCCAAGGATGAGGACTTCCATCTTCTCCGAGTTGAGCTTCAGTCAGCTGCTGCTCATCCAAGCTGTAATCTCTTTCATTCCTTCTTGGAAGCTGAGACTGGTGGTTTCGTGGTCCTTCGTGAGGGCGAGGATAGGCTGGGTGTCGTCGGCGTAGGATACAATGCTGAGTCCATGCTGTCTGACGATGGCGGCGAGGGGGGCCATGTAGATGTTGAAGAGCATGGGGCTGAGCGATGATCCTTGTGGTACTCCGCAGTTGATCTCTGTGGGTTCGGAGAGGAAGGGCGGGAGTTTGATCCTTTGGGTTCTGCCAGCAAGGAAGGAGCGGAGCCAGTCAAGGGCGGTTCCCTGTATTCCAGTGTCTTGGAGTCTGGCTGCGAGTGTGCGGTAGGAGATGGTGTTGAAGGCTGCGGAGAAGTTGAGTAGGATGAGGGCTGCGGTGTGGCCTTAGTCGAGGAGCGTGCAGATGTCGTCTGTGGCGGTGAAGTGGGCGGTCTTGGTGCTCTCAGTGCCATTAAGAGGTCACTTTTACTTCATTTTGGCTGGACGGAGCTATATGACCTGTTTGAGACATTGCCCAACACAGGAGATGATGCAGACTTTGTTGCTGCGGTGGCAGCTCTAAACCGACCCTTTGATCCACAACTCAACCCTGACTACGAGTGCTTCAAACTGCATCAGGCCAGACAGCAGGAAGTTGAGTCAGTAAATGTATTTTAAGCACAGCTTAAGAAACTGGCAAGCACGTGCACTGACATCAACCAGCCAGATGAAATCAGGGCCCAACTCATACAAGGTTGCAAGTCGGCAGTCCTCCGATGATTAATCCTGTGCCAATCTGGAATCACCTTGGACAAAATATTGGTGCCTGTTGAGGTCACATGAATTGGCCGACACCTGTGCTGATGAGATTGGGGTGGCTCTGTCAAGGACGACGGCCCAGACAAGCAAAACCCCCACCGTCAAGGTAAAGGAAAAGCAAGTAGGCACCATTCAAAGGTGGCCCACCCGACTCCGCCTACACAGCGGAGCGATGCCATCAGAATAACGATGCAGCAACTGTGGTTTGGAACTTTGAGTGCTGGACACCTGTCCAGCACTCAGAGTCCGATCCTGCTCCAAGTGCGGATGCATGGATCACTTTTCTAAGGTGTTCCACAACGGGGCAAAGGCCCTGATCAGGGAACAAGGGTAAAGCGAAGCCCACCTAGCAACAGCTGTCGATCAAGGAGGGTGAAGACGAAGGGCCATTACCAGGTGGCAGCTAGAGTATATACGTTGATGATGAGTAGGATGAGAAGGAGGTCTTTACTATCTTGTTTGCTGGGAGAGGGGGCAACTCAAAGAGGCCCCCGTAGATGTGTATGGTAGAAGTGGGTGGCACACTCGTGAGAGCACTGATTGACACCACAACCTCTGTCAACATAATGGATTCTTCCCAGTTTGACAGGCTAGCCCCTTGTCCCAAGATAGCGCCAACAAAAGTGAGGATCTACACCTATAGTGGCATGGCACCACTGCACTTGAAAAGGGTCGTGGAAGTTCCGGTGGTAAGCGACAAAAGATCAACGTGAACCAGATTTCACATCACAGAAGGGGACACTGGCACACTGTTAGTTTGCCACACAGCAGAAGATCTCAGGCTCGTCTTCTTTGCCTGGCAAAGCCATGAGTCACACGCTGCTGCCATATTGTTGGAGTACCCTCAGCTGTTCAAAGGGTTGGGATGACTGAAGGGCATCAAGGTTCAATTACAGATCGACAAGACCTTGAGACCCACAGGACTTCGACATCAGAGGGTCCCTTTCCACCTGCATCCACTGGTGGAAGATGAGCTGAGGAGCCTAGAACAACAAGGAGTAACAGAAAAGGTCAATGGCCCAGCCCCCTGGGTGTCTCCACTGGTGATTGAGCCAAAATCCAAACAGCCAGAAGCCATCAGAATGTGTGTAGATATGCGGCTCCCTAATAAAGCAATCCGAAGAGCATGACACATTACCTCTCAGTAGATGACATTGTGGTGAACCTGAACAGAGCCCAATTATTCTCTAAACTCGATTTGAACTCTGGCTACCACCAACTGAAGTTAGAACCTGCCAGTCTACTTTTTCAATGCATGTAGGTCTCCAACATAATCGGAGGTTGACTTTTGGGATATTTTCAGCAGCAGAGGTGTTTCAGAACACCATCTGCGAAACCCTCTCTGGCCTGGTGGGTGTCCTCCTGAATATCACTGATGATACTCTCTGATACCCTTGAGGAACACTGCATGAGACTCAGAGTCACGCTCCAAAGGCTGTCAGACTGTGGGCTGACATTCCACCACCAAAAGTGCTTGTCCTACAAAGAGTCAATGGAGTCCTTCAGCTACATCTTCTCGAGGGAAGGGCTGCGTGATGACCTGAAGAAGGTGGAGGCAATAAGATTAGCGTCTGGCCCATGCAATGTCACTGAATTGCAGAGTTTTATGAGGATGGCTATTTACTGTTGAAGGTTTTCCCCAACCTGGTGACCCTGTCCCACACACTGAGAAGATTGATGAGAGCTAACGCTGTATGGGAGTGAGACTCGTGAGTTGACCGGGCATTCTGCCAAATAAAGAAGGCGCTACTGGCGGACGCCACCATGGCCTATTTCAATCCAAAGAACCAGGCAGACCTGGTTGTTGATGCGAGCCCAGTGGGGCCAGGGTCTGTGCTGCTACAGGGGAAGAGTGAAGGGTCCTGATCACACATGCCAGTAGAGCACTGTCCAACACGGAGACCAAGTACACACAGATTGAGTGTGAGGCGCTGGCCATCAGGTGGGCCTGCCACCACTTCCTCCTATATCTTTGCGGTCAACAGTTTTGGGTCATCACTGACCACAAGCCTCTGGTTGCTCTGTTCGCAGGGACATCCAGGCATGCACCACCTAGCATTGAGCAGTAGACAGTGCAGCTACAACCCTACCCGTTTGAGGTAGTGCACTGCCTGGGGGTCAACAACCTGGCCAACTACTTGTCAGGACATCCACAGGGAGAACCGGGGCCAGAGATGGCTGAGGAAGGTGAAGGAGCAGAAGATTTTGTGAAGATGGTGGTGCAGGATGCAAGATCGTGGAAGCAACCATTGCTAAAATGAGCCTCTTAAAGGCAAAAGAAGGAAGCAAAGGCACAACTTCTTGGATGGATCCAAATCATTGGAGGAGATGGTACATAGGACAATGTGCCAGCTCTGGTGCAGACGAGATGAACTGAGTAGCAGCGGTGAAGGCTTGCTACTAAGTGGAAAACAGATCATAATATCACAGAGACTCCAAGTCAGGGTTGTCGAGTTGGCTTACGAGGGCCACCAGGGAGTGGTAAAGACTAAAGCACGGTTGAGAGACAAGGTGTGGTTCCCCGTCATGGATACTATGCTGGACAAAAAAGTGAGGGGATGCCATTCATCTGTGATCACCAGTTGGAACCAGTTGTCACAGAGGAACCTTGTCTGCAACCATGGTCCCACCTCAGCATGGACTTTGGGAGTTTCCTGGATTGGCAGCTCTCAGCTGTGATCATTGACAGCCACACCAAATACCCAGTGGTTGCGATTATACAGTCCACGGCATTCTCCAAGGTGAAGCCTATGTTGGGAATGGTATTTGTGATGCTTGGACTCCCAGACAAGATAAAAACAGACAACTGACCCCCGTTTCAGGGACAAGAATTCTGAAAGTATATGCAATCACTGAATGTTAAGCACTGGAACGTGACATCTCAGTGGCCCCAGGCCAACGGAGAGGTGGAGCTCTTCATGCGCACACTTAATAGGGCCATCAGAATAGGCGCAGACAATGGTGAAGACATGGAGTGTTGACTTCACAGATATCTGAAAGCCTACAGACAAGCATCTCATATGTATTGGACTGGCTGCTGGCAACCAACCCAAGCAATGTCAATCAAGTACAAATCAATAAGGACACTCAGTAAGGTGCAACACACACAAATAGCGGATACAATTTAGCTTTAATAAAGCATTAACATGGATACATGTAAAAGCAATGATAGTTGTACATTGGTTGAATGATTATATGTATTTATAATGAAACATCAGTACTGTAAAAGAGAAAGAAGAAACAAACTGAGATCACTCACTCTGAGCAGCACAGGAAAGCCTAGCCTTTCAACCCTGCTGTTTAACGTAATAGCTTAGCAATGGCAAAACAATCACAGAACTATACATGAGCATACTGCATAATGCAACCGGTAACATTGCAGCAAACCGAAATCCCAAGAGTAATTCTGTAGCGCAGTAGAATATAACCTATTAAATAACAATAGTAGACGGTACAATGCAGGCTCATTGATGGTGAAACATACACAAACTTTCAGCTAACAATAGCAAAATGGTCACATCTAATATATGTATCTATATGTACAGTGCAATGCTAGCACAGTGACGATGAAACACACAGTCTTAAATCAATTGCAATGCAGCTAATTAAAGGTTCAGTAATAAGAAAGTAACAAATCAGGATAGAGCAATAGAGTTAGTCCCTTCATCTCCCCCTGGAACTTAACTGTCCACAGTGCCAGGAAGCCCGCTCCAACCTCTCCAACACAATCTCTGGGAACGGCGTAACTGGGGGCAGCAGCTTTGGGCTGACGGCAGCTCTGCAAGACTCCGTCTGTGAGTTTCACTGAGGCAAGGGCAACCCCCCCTTTTATATACCTAAATTTGGCTTACACTACATTCAGTTCCCTTCTCATTTGTTCTGTGCTGTTATCAGTATTTACAACTTTGCGTTCTCTGGTACTTATCAATCATCCACCCAGGCCCTCTCTGGGTCAGTATATCCTCAATGGTATGTCTCTCCCACGATCCACCTGGCTGCCCCAGGGTACTATAAAAAGAGCTTCTTCCCAGATGGAATGTCGAAAACAAGCATCTCAAGCTCAACGTGTCCGGGTACCATAAATAAGGCACCTTGACGTCACATTTAATTTTGTCTAGCAGAAATAGCAAAACAAGCGCCACAAGATTCTCTGCTAGCACTACGTGGTACACGGTTTTCTGCATGAATTTTCACTCATCAAGGCTGCCTAAGCTAGTTAACCCTTTTGCGCCACAATGTCTTCTGCACACTATTCTCTATATACTCCACTCCACCCCTTTTTGATGAGTGCAAATGCATGTGAAATCTAATTATTCACAGATAGACTACTATAACGTCCAGTAAACATTGCATTAATCGTTCACATTTTAACATACAGCTGTTAAATGTCTATATCTAGCATGCAGCTTCTGGGGCTTTATCAAATACTAAATATAAGAGGTAGTGTGCATGGGTTGCTTCCCATCAATAGTCATATGAACGGCTATGTCTTTTGTATACTTAGCAGCTGTGTCAAGTTTAGTCTAGCAATTGGTGCCTACCATCTTCTAACTTAGAATTATGCTGGTCACATTCTGAACACACATTACTTGTTCTCATCTAGAGTGTATGAATTCGTTTATGTGTCCTAATTCACAATTGTGGCAAGGGCCCTAACTGTTGAGCAGATTATAGGAAGTAACATTTCCTTTGCTGAACTGGATTTGCAATAAGACTGGATTAATACTACTTGCATGCAGAGCTTGTTGGCATCCTCTCCAATATCGCATTACAGAATAGTATTACAGAATAGTTGCCTAAGTAGCGCTGGGAAACCTAAGGGTAGCTGCGCGCTTTACAAATGGCAAATAATAATTATAATAATAATAACCATGCGCTTCTCCACTACATAATACATGGTAGAATAATCTGTTCTTTTGAACACTCATTCTGCCTACCGTGAGACTTTACAGTGAGACTTTAAAGATAGAAACACATTACAGTATTTACACCTCATGTTCCTGATAAATTTCTGCGCCGGAACTGTCTCATGAATCCATTGTAGCTCAGTTAGTCTACAGGTATGTCGACTTTGTTTCTCCGTCACCTTCCAGGTTATTACTTTGGCAACCATCCGTTTGCATCCAGGCACTAGTACACTGCAGAATGGAACCACCCCTTTGTTAGCTGTGATGTTGGGCACTCGTAGTGCACAAAAGGCATGGGGGGATATTCACAAGAACGTGCGCTAAACATCTCCAAAGAATGGTAACGCAACTTTACACATCGCAGTCCATTGCGGGAAAACAACCCCGTGTTAACGTGGAATTCACAACATGGCGGTACCATGCGATAGTCCCCCGAAAACGCGGACAATGTCCGCGATACAACAACCGCGACCGTGATAAAAACCCAAACCCCCACGCCAAAAAACATGCAATGGGCCAAACCGCGATGAGGAAAGCAGCAATAAGCAGCGCCAGGCCTGCTATACACACACGGCAGGTGGGAAAATCACTACAAAAGTAGAAAAAACACACCAACACAAAATGACCAACACCGAAGCACCATGGAGGCAGCCGGAGCAGGCGCAGAGGACGAGCGGAACCCCACAAGCACCCCGGTCGACCAGCCTGGGACCTCGGGGACAGGGAAGGGCAAGGACAGGAAGAAGAGGAAGACGAAGTTCAGTCCGCAGGAGAATAGGATCCTGGTCACGGAGGTGATAGAACACCATCAACAACTGTTCGTCACCTCCAATGTGTCATTGGGCACCAAAAATGGAATATGGCGGTCCATCGTGGACAAGGTGAATGCCGTCGGAGAGCACAAGAGGTCAATGGACGAGGTCAAGAGGCGATGGATTGACATCAAGAGCAAAACCAAGGAGAAACTCGCAGGCAACCAGAAGGCAGCAATGCAGACTGGAGGTGGGAGCCCAGCGCCACAGCTGGAGCTGGATGACATGGAGGAGCTGGTGTCAACAGTCATCAGTGTGGAGACCGTGGTAGGAGTCGGGGCACCGGACACTGCTCGACATGACACAACACAACAGCAACAGGGTGAGTAATCACCAGGTACTGGGGGGACGGGGGGAGATGGGCACAATAGCACACATGCACAACCAAGCAGAGCACAGTGCACACCCACAATGACTCTGGATCATGGCCCTGATCTACAGACTGTCACAATGTACATTGCCATGCTGTCTGAATGTGAACATGTACCATGCGGCTACATACATGTGGACACATTGTAACACAGCATCTCCCCTTCACATTGCAGGGGCACCGTCAACACCTCCTGCAGAGCAGTCCCAGCCACTCTTCACTGATGACGAGGAGGACACCACCAGCATCGACACCCAAGCCCTCCAAGACATCATTGAACTCATCCGCCAATCACCTCCAGGACCAGGGCCTCCCAGCTGCATCGAGGAGACTCCACCCACTCCACAAACCACCCAGCAGGAGGCACCCACAGCCCCGGCTGTCTCCCAAGACCCCCCGAACATCACAAGGCCTTCCAACGCCGTGTGTTGGAGGGCCAGAGGGAGATGGCTGAGCAGGTGCGGGTGGGGTTCGACCTCATGGCTACCAAACTTGACGCCATTCATGGGTGTCTGAGTCCCATCAGGGTCCACCTCCAGTCCCTAACGGACACCCACACGCCACTCCATGGTCTCCAACTAGCCCTGGCTGACATCGCTGGAGTCATGACTCGGAGACAAGAACACCTGTCCGCTCAGAGTGGCTCCAGTGATCTCAGCCGTGAGCTGGCACACATGCGGAGGCTCATGGAGGACATGGTGCGGATGGAGGCTGAAAGGATGGCAGCCACCACTGCACATCAGCAAAATGTAGCTGGGATCTACCATGCCCTGCATGTCCTCATCATGGCATTGCTGCCACAAGGTGTGGCGCAGATGAATGCTGCTGCCCCTACACCATCCACATCTCCGCCCCCTGGTGTGTCAATGCCTCACAGTGCCGCCCACAATTCACCTCCGGCCCCTGATGTGTCAGTGGCACACAGTGCCGCAGCTGGAAATGCACCACCCACAGGTGGGGCAGAGCACACATCCGAGGACGAGGACGTGGATGGGCTTGAGATCAGAAGGAGGCACTAGCATTCATGTCCACCACCTGGCCTGTTGCTGCTTGGTGCCGCACATGGCCCCATGACCTTCCACTGACCCCCAATACACTATGCTGCACTCACCTTGGACCGCGACATGGACTGCCATATCCTGTTTGGTGGCCAATGACATGGCGACCAGACTGCGGACTGTACCCTTCCTCTTCCGCTGTACTTGTCATTCCCCGATGGACTCTGGCTGGCCCTCCACGGGCCCATTTTGTGAAGCGGGGTTGGCATGGCCCTGTACTGCTCCAGCTGCAAACCTCCACTGGATGTGTATTAAACATTCAGAAAAGCACTGCTGTGTCATGTCTTTCATCATTCAGGTATGAATGTGTGGATGAATGTAGGGTCAGTGATTCCCCATAACGTCAATGATGCTCATCTAGTGGGATTCCAGTCACAGTGTGCTACATTGCCGATTGCGTTCCGGGTGCCGTAGACACTACAACAGGGACACACGCATTAGTCACTTCCTTGTCCGGACATGGACTGAACTACGCCCAGAGCCCCCGAGTCATTGTTGCAAGCCCTGCGCTGGTCCGGCGTATGCCAGGCCAGACCACTCTGCTTACGCTCCGAGGGGGGGGCCACATAGCTACAAGTCGCAGGTTTACACGCTAGTGGTCTTCAGGTCGCTGGTCTAGTTGTCAGCATATCACGGCCACTCCCTGAGGGCAGGTTTGCACACACACCACACCCATCTGGCACAGGCATCACAGGCCATGTGACCCCGCCAATATAAGGGGCCGACAACGTCACATTCCCCACTGCCAGTGGTGACTGGATGACGGACGTTCCACGATTCTCAATCATAAAGGGCCCATGAGTTGTTGCGCACAGGGTTAGTGGCACCCGAAGCCTTGCGGCCGTCACGGGCCTACCACCACGTGGCGCTGACTGGGGTTGCACAGGGTTAGTGGCACCCGAAGCCTTGCGGCCGTCATGGGCCTACCAACACGTGGCGCTGACTGTGGTTGCACAGGGTTAGTGGCACCGAAATTGCTGAGCGGGTGTGCAGCCTGCGATGATGACGTGTGCACTGATGTGGTCTCTGCCATTGATGCCTCAGGACTCAGCGTCATGTGTGGGACCTGCTGGGACGCGGTGCGGGTCCGCTTGATGTGGAGCATGCCATGGTGGCGGAACCTGGGCCTGGAGCTTGCACGGGCACGTGGTGTGCCCACTGGTGGACACACCATTGGCGGCAGGTGAGCAGTGGGGCCTGGGTGCGCAAGTGCGGACAGCCAGCGCTGGCCGGCGGGAGGGGGTAGGGTGCGGCTGCATGTGTGAGCAGGGACGGACAGGCGTTGTTGCCGTGTGCAGTGAGATGGACTCTGCCATGATTGACTCTGGCCTCGATTACAGATTGCAGAGCTGGTGGCTTGCAGTGTATACCGGCACGTGGTTGGAGACACACCGGTGGCAGCAGGTGAGCAGTGGTGCCTGGGTACGCGGGCGGCAGTGTCCCTCCTTCTCTCTCTCTCTCCCTTCCTTTCCTTCTCTCTCTCTCTCCCTTCCTTTCCTTCTCTCTCTCTCTCTCTCTCTCCCTTCCTTTCCTTCTCTCTCTCTCTCCCTTCCTTTCCTTCTCTCTCTCTCTCTCCCTTCCTTTCCTTCTCTCTCTCTCTCCCTTTCTTTCTTTCTCCCTCTCTTTCTCTCTCTGCCTTTCTTTCATTCTCTGTTTCTCTGTGTCTCGCTCCTTTGATGTGCGCATGACACACGTTCTGATTTTATGCTTTATTTTCCAGGCTGTGACATCAAGATTGTCCCGGACGGACCCGACAGGAGTCTTCCGCATTGGTGTTTTGTGTTGTATTTCAATAAAGTTTTTGGTTGTTACTTCAATGATGAGTGACTGTTTCTCGTTCTTCTGACCACACATGTGTGTTTCTTGTTGTCATTGTGCGACATCATGCGCTTCTTGTGGCTCTTGTGTCGTGCACGGTATGTGTTTGTCCAGGGGGGGTCCGAGGGGGGGCTGGGAGTGGTGACGGTGGGTGTTGTGGCCCTCATGGGTCTCCGAGCTGCATGATCATTGTCTCCATGGCATCTGTGGGTCTTCAGATGTGGCTCTGGGCTGGGCTCCCTTTCATACTGCAGGTAGTCGTCCTGCTTAACACCAGCAGAAGGCAGGTGTTAAATCCCTGTTGCTACAGCGGCTTATCCCGTTTTTGGTTCACATTGCAGATCTGGCAGTTCATTGTGAATGTGGTGTAGTGGTGTTTTCGTGTGTTTTTGCACGGGAACGCCTACTCTGCATCTCATTAGGGTTAGTTTGTGGTGTCACCCGTGGAGGTAAATTTTGCGGCAGTTATCGCGGGAATACTGGTGTTGTCTGCAGTTTGCACCCGTATGTGAATGGGGCATTAAATCTATCTCCACTTTTGATGCGTTAAGGTGGCGATACCTCGGAGATAAGTCCTTGTGAATATGCCCCTTGGAGTTTCGAGGTGAGGTTCTCATATACGTTCAGCTGCACCCATGTGGCTTCCACAATTGCAATCATCTGGATGAACTGAAACCACATCTTTGGCATGGATTTCCCTTTCACAATTATGGAGTGTGTGTCACTGCAGGTATAAATTCAAGCACGTAAAATTCTTTTTAAAAAACAGAACATCTGTACTTCCTTCTCCCTGACTTAATATCTCTCTTTAATGGATGATATGAGGCACTCACACCTTCTTTCCAGTCCTTCCCCAATGCTCCTCCCCACTTTGGGTAGTATCTGGGGGCCCACATCTCTCCTCTGTTGGTGGGATCTGTGCTCTCTCAGAGGTGAGTTGTGCAATCCTGTCATGTTTTTGATATTATACTGCAGTATCTCCCTGATTCAGTAGTACCACTTTGACTACTCGTCTGTAATATGGATCCATAACTCCTCCCAACACCAATATCCCTTTGATAGTTAGGCTGGACGATGGGGCAATTGCACTATCTGTTCCAGCTGACATTTTCGCTTCGACTCCCTTGGGAATCACCTTTGTCGGTCCGGTCTGCTGCCCTACTGGCCTAATGTTTAACTCAAACAATGCTCTGATTTGGTTGGTATTCCATCCTTTCAACTTCTGGCATGCTGATTACTTCCTCAACCATCCCTTCAGTGCACCTACATATCTCCCAATCATTTTTGCCGCTTGTGGGTAATAACTAGTGTGTAACAGACACCGAATATCTTGTTCTTAAGCCAAATCCTATACAGCTTTCCCTGAAAAATGTATGTCCCTGTCTGTCTGGATTTCCTCTGGTACCCCATAGTGTCTAATCAGGTAATCTAGCCCTCGCAAAGTGGATTTTTCATCTGCAGACTTACAAGACAAGCCCAGCATGAGTCCAGAATAAATTTCCACCATAGTCAGTACATTCCTTTTGCCTCCTTCCTTAGGTAAGGGTCCAATATAGGCCATTTGCCACACTGTGGTAGCTGCAGTTCTTCTTTTGATATGTCCGCTTGATCTCTGGTGCAAGGGAATCTGTCTGATCTTGTTACACGTAGGGCACCCCTTCACTCCTGGTTGCACTTGTTTCTTGATAGCTGGAACTTGCATCTGTTGTGCCTGTGCATAAGTGCCATTCTCTCCCAGATGCCCTGAAGTCTTGTGAGCTAAGTTTGCAAAGGCCACTTCAATTTCTTCATTAATGACCACTGATCATGATGTGGCCATTTGATCTGCCTCATTGTTGAAGAGAGAGATGCAAGGGAGGTGTCCGCTGTACAGTAGCCATCCATATGAAGCACACAGATTTGACACGCCTGCCCTTTCTTCCACATCTATTCCCATAACAGCTCACCACCCCAGATGGGTGTGCTTTTATTTTCCATCCATCTCTGTGCCAGGTCGGTGCCCAGCTCACTAGTCCTTGACAAGTGGCCCAACTGTCAGTGTACACAAAAGTTATTTCTCCAACAGGGGCTTGCTCAATCACTACTGCCACCCCTTGAAATTCAGCAACTTGGCTCAAACCATTGTCTCCTCCTCTTAGCAACATTGTCTCTGTAGCAGGTTGGAATGCAACTGCTTGCCCTTGTCTTTTGACCTGCAGGTATTGAGCTATCCCATCAGTAAACCATGCAATCCGCTGCTCTTCCTTGCTGAGTTGCTCAAAAGGTGGGACAGTTTTAAATGGAGAAGGCTCTATTTCAGTCGCTTCCGATGGAGGGACTGTTACTTGCAGTTCTATAGCCCACAACATATCTTCTTGAAGCTTAGACATGCCAGGGGGCTCGAGTTTTGCTCTCTGCTGCAGATACTATTTACACTTTACAATGGTAGATTCCTGTGCCATGCTTACTCTAGCACCTGCTCCTCCTTCTCTCACCCAACCCAACAGTGGATCTCATGTTTTTGGGGTGACTGATTGATCTCCAGTAATGTTCTCAGTCTCTACTAGTGCCCAGTATGCTCCAACCAACTCCTTCTCTAGAGAGGTATAATTACTCATTGATGGTGTCAGTTTCCTGGACCCGAACCCCTGTGGAGCCTTCTTCCTTCCCTGCCTTCACCACAGACTCTACACTGCTGCATCATCCTTTGTTGCCACCTCTAATTCAAAATGATCCCCCTCTGTGCTGGGACCTAGTGCAAAGCAATTCTGGAATACATCTTTTTCTCCTTCAATGGCTTTTTGTGGCTCAAGTCCCCACTGGAAAGCATGCTTCCTCCCAATCATTTGTCACAATAGTTCCAGTATTAATTGTAAATAAGATATGTACTGTCTACAAAATCCTATCAACCCCATGAATCACTACGCTTCTGCCCTTGTTGTAGGGACCTTCAACTGTTATACCATAGCAATACTTTCCATGGTATTCTTTTTACTAGTCATGGCCAGATAGTACCCAAACATTTGACCTCTTGAACAGGACCCTGTACCTTCTAGGGGTTGAGAGCTCACCCTCTATGCTGAAAGTATTCAATCAACCTCTGAATAGCCTCTGAAATTTCTTTGTGTCCTCATGGTAAATGGTATTGTTTAATACACACTGGCTCAGCTGGAGGGGGCACCTGCAAGGGGTTCCATTGCACATACCCACCCCAGATTGTCTCAGGTGTCTTTACGTGAATGTGTCTCACACTGAATGTGAACTTTACCCTCTCTGTCTCAACAGTTTTGCCCAATAGCAAGTCCATATCAATGATATATTCTGGTACCTTGGCCACCCATACCTGAGTTGTAAATTAAGGTCCCCTACCAATTGATAGTTTAATTCTGGCAGGTTATGCTTCCGTCTCAACACCCTCATAACCATTGATAATTACACTCCTCTCAGGCAAGCTTTTGGGATTTCCTCTTATCAAAGTTAACTCTGCGCCTGTATCAAGCAGTGCGATCACATGTTGTACCCCTTTTTGGCAATAAATCGAGAAAGGAACATATGACCTCCTGTCCCCCAGGGTTTCCCTCTCACACTGCCCTGATCCCCAGGACTTGACCTGACCTCCATAATTACTCCAGGACTTCCCAGCCATCACTGGGAAAGTCAGAGTACCAAATTGAAATTCAAACTTTTCTTCCTTTATTGTTTGACTCGGTTCTCTTCTTCTCTATTTCATCTGCAAGAGGCGCAGAGGGTTGCTTCCCACTGGGAGAACTTTTCTCCTTCTGTCTACTCTGTAGTTCCCTCATTTGCTCATTTGCCTCTGTGATGGTATGCCTAGGTCCCCTATTTTCCTCAACGTCTATGGTAGTTGGGTACAACTGCTTCAATCCCTCTATTATCCAATTTATCTTCGCAATAAAGTCCTAGCATAGCAAGAGTCATGACTGATCCCTTTTTCAAAAATTAATCTGAAGATAAGAATATTCCATCTGCCCCCGTATCCCATAACCAAACTATCCATTTGAACAGGGGCTCTTCAGGCTTCTCCCTAAACATGTGTATTATTTTCAATAATTTGCTGTGTGGATAATGCTTCATTAGGTGGGTATTCTGCACTTGTCCCCCAACTATTCCTTTTGACTTTCTCCGCGTGAGGTGGTTAGCATCTAGAGCCTCCCCCTTTCACCGACATCCTCCACTGACTCCACCACATGCATCTCTACCTCATCATCCCAGTCCCACCATCACAGTCGGAGACTGACCAATTCCAGGTACTGGGATTCCAATCCTCTTTGCGCACCAATGCCCTCACCTGCACGGCTGAGGGTGCCCTGGACTTGCGCTTACTCTTCTGCTGAGGTACTCACACTGCTAATGTGGTGCACCTTGCCTCCATCTGATTTACTCTGGCCAATGCACTTTCCACAGTCTCTCCCATAATAAGCTGTCTTTCCTGCAAGGCTGCAACCTTACCCAGCAGCTTTCTCATCTCAGCATCCTGGATTAATGTCTGCTTGTCCACCGCATGGAGTGCAGACAGAAAAAGCCATCCCACTTTTCCTGTTGCCTTCAGCTCCAGCATCCCCCCTCTTAGCTTTAGAATCTCCATTGCATTTTCCACTAAGAGAGGAGTCACCTTTTCATCTCACACTTCACCTACAACTGGCGTTGCCCACCGGTTTAGCATTCCTACAACACCAGAAAACGGGTCTATCAACAACCACCTGGAAATGGATCTGGTCTCCACCCCTTTCTGCCTTTCTACATCTGCTCTATCTCTTTTGCTTCCCCACAGAGGCATTATTGATTTGTACCCCACTCCTGGTACCAATTGTATTGGACTGGCTGCTGGCCACCAACCCAAGCAATGTCAATCAAGTACAAATAAATAAGGACACTCAGTAAAGAGCAACACACACAAATAGCTGATACAATTTAGCTTTAATAAAGCATTAACTTGGATACATGTAAAAGCAGTGATAGTTGTACATTGGCAGAATGATTATATGTATTTATAATGAAATGTCAGTACAATAAAAGAGCAAGAAGAAACAAACTGCGATCACTCAAAATGCAGTGGGTCAAAGCACAAAAGTGATTTTTTAACTCTGAGCAGCACAGGAAAGTCTAGCCTTTCACCCATGGCACTTAACTTAATAGCTTACAGATGGCAAAACAATCACAAAACTATATATGAGCATACTACATAATGCTATCACACAAATGGCAACATACCTTAGAAAAATAGTTGCATGTGTGTTTATAACGTAATGGTGCAAATAAGGGACAGGTAACAATCCAGTATACCAAAATCCCAAGAGTAATTCTGTAGCGCTGGAGAATATAACCTTATGAACTAACAATAGTAGACAGTACAATGCTGATGCAGAGATGGTGAACACCACAACCTTTCAGCTAACAAAAGCAAAATGGTCATATCTAATATATGTATCTATATGTACAGTAGAATGCTAGCACAGTGACAACACAGAGTTAAATCAATTGCAATGCAGCTAATTAAAGGTACACTAATAAGAAACTAACAAATCAGGATAGAGCAATAGAGTAAGGCCCTTCGGGCTGACAGGAGATCTGTATGACTCCATCTGTGAGCATCAGTGAGGCAAGGGCAACCCCCCCTTTTATATACTAAAATTTGGCTTACACCACATTCAGTTCCCTTCTTGCATGTTCTGCGCTGTTATCAGTATTTACAACTTTGCTCTCTCTGCTACTCACTAATCATCCTACCAGGCCCTTTCTGGGTCAGTACATCCTTAATGGTATGTCTCTCCCACGATCCACCTGGCTGCCCCAGTGTACTATAAACAGAGCTTCTTCCACGATAGCTGTGTCTATGGAATGTTGAAAACAAGCATTGCAAGCTCAACGCGGCCTGGTACCATAAATAAGGCACCTTGGCAGCACATTTAATTTTGTCTAGTAGAAATAGCAAATCAAGCATCAAAAGATTCTCTGTTAGCGACGCATGGTACAAGGTTTTCTGCATGCATTTTCCCTCATCAACGCTGCCTAAGCTAGTTAACCCTTTCATGTCTTCCACACACTATTCTCTATATACTACAACATAGCACGACAAACTGCATGCCAATGGATCTGTTGATGCGATGGGACCCCAGAGACTGCATCCCCACTGGGCCTCTGTGGGAACTCACCATAATGGATGTGCAGGCCACCCAGGAAAGAAGAAGGCATAGGAACAATAAGGCCAACATGGCTTGCAGAGCGGCAACCTCTGAGCTGTCAGTGGAGGATCTAGTCATAATGCGAGACCGTCACCCAGGATGGAAGTTCTGCATACTGTTTGAGAGAGAGGTGTGGAAAGTGGTGGGCATCCAAGGAACGATGATCACTGTCCAGTGGGGCCACACTACTGCGGCCCACAATGTGTTCTGGGTTAAACAAGTGAAGTCTCTGACAGGGGACGTGGATGAGAGTCAGGAGGAGAAAGATGTCGCTCCTGATGAGACAGTGCCAGGCCAATACCTTAGGAACACCCCTGACAATACGAGTGTACCTGTGGGACCAGTGCACTCATCAGGTGGGCACATTGGCCCCACACCGGTTGGTGACCAGGACGGAGGAAGTCGGAGCCAGAAGTATGGTCTGCACCCCAACCCAGTGCCAAGCCAGAGACTAAGAGATTATGTGTGTACCAAGTAAAAGTTGAGTGTTTTCAGTTAATAAAAGTTGGAAGGGATGTATAGTGCCACCCGGCCTCTATAATACTTTGTTTCGCTGTTTGCATCCCTTCGGGCCGGGCTCGGTCCAAGGGTATACATAAATGGAGGAGCGACCGCTCAAGGCCTCTCCTCAGAACTAGACATCCAGTGTGTGTTTCCAGTTATTATGAAGTGCTAGGCCACAGCAACCCCATTGTCACCACACGCCCTGCCCAGCCTACACATGATATCATACACTGACTACCTCTTGCAGTGCACACACCTCTTGTTCTTCTTCCAAGAGGAGCTTGGTTACTAACCCCAGTTGTTAAAGTCAGCTTGCATGTCATTTAGGGCTTTCTTACTCTCAACACAAGCAAAGATATAGAAAAAGCAACTAAGGAACATTATCAAATATATTTCTCCCAATAGTCTCTTCTGGGTGTTAAGCACTTGCATTAGTGTCCTACCTTCTGATGTTTTTATTATCTCACTACCACTGGGGTACAGGAAACCAGATAGAGCTTCGGAAATAATTAAATCTTGTTTACTCTGGAATTTGGAGTCAGCCACATCAGGCTGGTTTTAGCCTAGCATCTTTAGAAAAATCAACTCTTCATACTGAAAATCAAGGTTATTAGATTTTAACAATATGGGAGCTGAACAATTGAGTTCAGCATGCACCGTAGCTTTTACAAAATTAGCTGAATACGTGCTCTTTATAAATTTAATAAGAACATTAGGCAGCATGAAATACAGCCCTAATGGAGAACACGCCAATGGGACGGGTAGATTGACCCTATTGCAAGTACTACTGATTGCTCTTGCGCTTTTCCTCATAGAATGTTCATTCCTCCTTTCATTCTCATTCTCCTCTATACTTGAAAACTGTAGAGGCCTAGCCAAGTCTGCACAGGCACGATTCTTTCTGGATGACTTCGCTACACATCCCCCCCACTGAGGCTGCGCCTCGTTTTCTATTCACTTTTCCCACAGGAGACCTCGCTTCCCTCTTCTGTCATCAGTAATTCCAAGCCTTCTCCAACAGAAGAATCACAATCATTTGATCTGCAATCATTAGGTCTGCAATCAGATGATGACCTCGGAAAGAAGTGTGTGATTAAATTAGACCTTAGTTTGGAACCATTGCTTGTGTCAACCACTCCTTCCGACTGGTTTAAAGTTGCCTGCACCAGCCTTGAGGGCAACCATTTGTTCTTTGGAAGTGAAGCAATAAGCCTATTGTCAGCCTTTAATGAGCGCCTGCACCCTAGATGCTTATTGCCAGCTTTTTGTTTCTTACTCACTACCATCAGAGTTGACTGCAGTTCGATGCAACTAAGAGGGAAACCTCCTCAAGTGGTTTGTTTTAATCACTATATGGTCTTTGAGATTTTTTAATCTCTTGCAGGCAAATCATGAGGCACCTGGAGTGCAATCCAAATGTCCTCATATCTGGCTCCGACTTTCGAGGACCTAAATCCAGAACAAGGAGACTGGCATGAGGAAAAATATTATGCTCCTAGTAACGGATGTGAAAACTATAAGCAGATATTAAAATAGGCAGGGGGTCACTTTAAATGAATAATGCTGCTCAGTGGCAGTCAGTGCTTAATTTGTAAAATATGAAGTCCAGGTGCTTATTTTTTTTTAGGAGGCCACACCCACTTCCCCTGACTCCACCCACTTAAACTATTGGCTCCACCCACATCCTCAACTGGCACGGCTGAAAGCCACATGTAATACCCAATCTGAATTCCTACCATGGTAATATGATGGTTTACTTGATACGTGTTGGTTTTTGAGCTCCTTGGAAAGTATATCTTAATAAAATCAAGGCAAAACCGCAAAGAGACTGAATGTCATGACTTTTGGAACCGAAGATAATGAACTTTTCTAACTATTAAAGGCCTGACTCCAAACTAATTCTGATATCACTATTTACTTCTGTTGTATTTTGCGTCTCCCCAGGCTTGACCCTAAACTGCCCCGGACCAGTCTATTACTAAAAGACAATAGGATATATGACATTATAGAGCTCAGAGATACAAGCCCACTATGAAGGCATCTATCACATAAAGAATATATTTGACTCTGCTAGAGGCACAGTATGCACCTCCCTGGCATATGCACAACCAGTAACTGATTTATGCACATCATTCAGTCCTGTAATATGCTCAATATTGTAATTGTATTTATATAGCGCTTCCATCCCTGACGAGGCATCAAAGCACTTTTCGGTGAGTAGCATGCTACTCCGGAACCCAAAAAGGATTAGTGGTGGGTTAATATAGGGAAATATATGTTAAATTGAGCGATGGACATGTGAGTCTGTTTGTTTCATTGAATGGGGTAATGGAGGGATAGAAGAGGGAAGCGTCTAGAAAGTGTTATTTAGGAGATCATAGTAGTAAAATGAGGTTTGGGGTGGGTCGAGGGAGGGAAGAATCTAGAAAGGGTTATTAGGGAGATCATAGTAGTAAGATGAGGCTTGGGATGAGTAAAAGGAGAGATGGGGGAGGGATAAGTCTATAGAAAGGGATTTACTCTCAAAAGTGCATTGTGAATCGGCATAAACCGAACATTTCTTATCCCAACTGGCACCCCTTAGCCTTAGCCCTTAAAATAATGTTCCCAACATACAACAGTGCCTTTTGCTCCCTAACATGAAGGTAATACACAATGATGTAGCTGTCAATCCTCAACCAGCACAGAATACAATTGACAACAGGCTATAAAGAGGTCAATGTTTGACAGGGTGCATAGAAGAAGAGACAATGGACCAAAATAATTTGAATGTTAATACCATCCTGTTTTGTTTTCATGTATAGCAAACTCAACATTTGAAGGCTAATAAACACAACTGTACAAAATTCACTACACACAATATTACAAATGCACAGGACACTTGAAGCAGCCAAATACACTCTGCTGGATTTGAGAACATGTTTTGCATTCTGTCATTTTAACACTTAAAATGTTTAATGAATCAATACATTTTGTAACACTCAAACCGTACCCTTGCCACTGAAATACGAAGGAAAATCACACTAAGCCTACATATTAGTATTTGTCGTTTTTTATCGAATTGAGAAAACACATGAATGTGTCTTACACTTAACAAAATTAATGAAACTCACAGCACCTGTGGCCAAAGTGCATTCTGGCTGCGTTGTTCAAAATAGAACGGAACAGTGCTGTGTCAAAGTAGAGTTCTAAAACGTCTTTGTGGCCAAATCAGCTTACATGTATTGGGGGGCGAGGGAGGGATGCTGCAGCGCCTACGGGTAGGGGGTGCCCTGGGACTGGCTCACTAAGGATGTCCTTCAGTGATGGGCTGGCGCATGTTTGAGCCTTTAGTGCTACATTGCCTGCCCCCTCTCAGATTGGCCCTACTAGGAATCAGAAGGTGGCTCTTCCGTAACAATATCTTTCCTTTACAGGTTTGGACGGCCATCCATTGCTGGACTGCCCTTGGGAGTGAGAGTTCATGGTTGGGATTTTGTTCAGTTGCCCGGGGGTTGTGGATAGCTCTGAGACTGCTGGGGGGAACGAGGAGAACTCAGGTGATGGGGAGAGGGGAGAATGCTGTAAAATAAAACTGTTGTCCTTGAATGTGCAAGAAATGGGCTCTGCATCCAAACGATACAGTATTCATCACTATCTGTGCCGTCGGGGAGCCCAAATAGTTATGTTGCAGGAGACCCACCTCACTGCAGAGGAAACTCTTCGTCTACACCGTAGGTGGTGGGAACACATTTTTGCAACCTCCTATTCTCCTACTCCTGAGGGGCGTTGCTGTGGATCATGGCAGGGACCCCCTTAGAGACTACCCGCTCCATTATTTACCCAGAAGGTCGCTATGTTTTAGTTAAGGGCAGGCTCCTGGGGAGGGAAGTTACCTTGGGTAGTATATATACTCCAAATTAGGATCAGATCCCCTTCCTCCAGGCACTGTCCGTACCTATGTTCTCCCTCGTGGCAGACAACCTTGTCTTAGGGGGAGATTTTAATTGTATGGCGGATGTCCATTTGGATAGGTCCACCCCCCCCCCCCTGCAGGGGGGCAGTGACATACATGACTTCGAGGGGATTCTGTGATTGGATGGACCATTGAGGCTTATAGACACCTGGAGACCCCAACATGACCAAGTACGGTATTATTCTGATTAATCACAACTCTATACATTACACTCCCGCCTAGACATGTTTGTTTGCTCAACCTGCCTTTGCCCAAGTGTAGCCCACACTGAATACTTGGGGCACACATGGTCTGACAATTGGCCCTTACTGATAACCTTTGGTCCTGTTGTCAAGCCCCCAGCGATTCCCACCTGGCGCCTTTGCCCCTCTTTCCTCGAGGATGTCTGTTTTAGGGATTTCCTTCAAGCAACTGTCTCTGAGTGTTTCCAAATTAACCAGGGTACTGCTATGGATCCCCTTGTTGAATGGGACGCTTTCAATGTAGTGGTGAAGGGTCATTGCATGGAACAGACGGTTGTGCTAAAGAGAGAGCTCTAAAAAGAGCTTCCTACTCTGGAACAGAGCCTGCATGATCTGGGCAATAGATTAGGTTCCGATGACTATATTCAGGCACAACTCACGGAGATGAAGGACAGATATAGTGCTGCTTGAGAACGACTCCGGTTCTTTGACCTACAGGATTACCAGGCAAGGGTACATGAGGAGAGGGGCTGATAGTGCAGGCTATTGGCATGGTTGGTGTGCCCGGAGTCCGGGGGAACGCCCATAACACAGATTTTAACTGATGAGGGGAAGCCGCTTTATTTGCCCAGGGCCAATAATACAGCCTTTTATAACTACTATGAAGCCCTTTACGGCCACCCAGAGGCAATTTTGCCAGAGGACCTGGTGGAGTTCCTGGCACCGCTGCCCCTGCTCAGTTTGGACCCAGCCCTTCGTGAGGACCCGGGAGGGCCTGTAACGGTACAAGAAATTCGCCTAGCATTAAAGAGATGGCTGCTGGGAAAATACCTGGCCCTGATGGTTTACCGGCGGAGTTCTACTCAACATTTGCATCTGTCCTTGCCCCCAAATTAAAAGCTGTATATGTTATGATCGGGATCGTTACCGGCATCGTCCAGGGAAACACTGGTGGTCCCCCTTCCTAAGTCAAACTCATCTCTTACATACCCATCTGGATAGCACCCTTTCTCTATGTTAACTGTAGATTTTAAAATACTAGCGATGAGATTGCTTCCCCTTATGATGGATCTCATAGACGAAGACCACAATGGATTCATTCCAACCAGGTCAACCTTGGGGAATCTTCACAGGTTGTCTCATATCCTATGCCATCAGGATATCTCTCACAAAAGATGCCTTGATTATGGCAATAGATCTGAAGAAGGCCTTCGATTCTCTAAGGTGGGATTTCCTGCATCTAGCCATTAGGCGAATGTGGCTGGGTGAGGGCTGGGCCCGTTGGGTGTGCATGTTATACACCAAGTCTACAGAGAGGGTTAAGACGGGCGGTGTGGTCTCGGCCTCGTATGATGTCTGCTTGGGTACCAGACAGGGGTGCCCATTATCTCCACTTCTGTTTGCCCTGGCCATAGAGCCCTTAGCAGTGTTCTTCCGACAATGGGGGGGCAAATCATGGGGTGGACTTAGAGGGCAGGGAACATATATCTTTAGACGCAGCTGACCTGCTGCTTTACCTGCTGGACAACCGTGTGAGCATTGCCAACGCTATTATGCTATTGGATGAGTTTTCAGTGTTCTCTGCCCTTTGGATTAACAGGTCCAAGACCCACCTTCTCCCCATGATGGAGGGCATAGCACAACCACCCGATGTGCCGTTGGGATTATCCTGGTTGCCTCATCCTTTTGCTACTTGGGTATCCATACCTTGGAGGATCTTAAAGGTGGCAATATGGGATCAATGATTCGATCTCTTAAGACCTGTATACAATTTTGGCGCTCCCTGAAGTTACCAGTGATGGCCCGCATTTCATTATCCAAAATGAATATGCTCCCCAAAGTTTTATACCTCCTTGTAAAACTCCCCATCATGCTAACACATTCTTGGTTTAATGGCCTGGATTCTTTACTCCAAGAACTGATATGGGATAGAGGGCGCAATAGGGTTTCTCTGTCGGTATTACGGAGAGCCCCAGGGGCTGGTGGGCTGGACGCCCCAGACTTTGAATTGTATTACTTGGCCTCCCAGCTTCAGTTGTTGGCCAATTGGCTAGATGGTAGAGACCTCGAACTGTTAGGCCCTATTGGACAGGCTGATAACCAAGGCCTGCTACTGCTGAAGCTCCTTAATTTGAAGATAGTTACTCCCACCCCAGGGATCTTACTGAAAGTGGCACTACAATGCTGGAAGAGATGTATATGGCGCATGTTTAGAGCGCCTCACTATGCTCCAGATTTGCCATTGGTGGGACTGCCGCATGAGGATTCTCCTTCCCATTCATTAGCCAACAACTAATTGCCTGGACGCTGGCTGGTCTCATTGCAGTGAGTGACTGCTTCCAACTGGGGGAACTTCTCCCACTGAACGATCTCATGGATCAATGTGGCATGCCTCCCGGACAGTTTCTGAATTATCAATCCATTGTAAGGACGTATAGGGTTCTATGGCCTGGGAGTGGACGGGAGCTGGATACCCATGTTGTACTACATCTGCTGGTAACCCTGGGCTCTGCGTGACATCTCGTGAAGTGGCCACACAGAGCACAACTTGAAATGATCACAAAACCACTGACCAGGACCTGGGAAAGTTGGGAAATGATACTGGGCAGAGGCCTAACAGACGCAGAATGGATTAGGACCATGGAGAGCCCTAAATGCATTTCTAGAAACGCTAACTTCAAATATGTCCACTTTAACTACTTGCATTTGACAAACCTGACCCCCCCCATAGATTACAGGTTGTGTATGGAGGTGAGCCATGGACCTGTTCTACATGCAAGGAACAGGACGCAGGTTTGTCACATATGACATGGGACTTCCCGGGGTTGTTGGACTTTTAGAAGGTTGTAATAGCCATGCTTAATGGGGTGCTAGCACGATCGATCCCTTGTCCAGTAGATGTTTGTCTACTGGGATTATTTCCCAGACTCAAAACCCGTAAAATAGGCACTAGATTTGTGCATTGTTCTTAGCAAAATAACTCATAGCACTGAATTGGAGGACTGGGGCGGGCCCCATAGTAGAGTCCTGGGAAAGAGACGTTGATACATGGGCCAGAGCAGAAGAGAGGGCATTACTTAGGGAAGATGCACGGGGAATAAGGCGCTGTCCATTGTCAGTGCTTTGGATGGAAGTGCTTGGCACCTGGGACAATAGACATGATGCAGCACCCGAAGGCATGATAGATAACACACAACCAGATGTGGGTACTGCAGAACCCCCTAGATGAAGGAACTCTGTTTGAAAATCGGCAGCTCGTTCAAAGTAAACGGAGGCTGTAGTGCCTTCTCACCAAGTCCCACCCCCAGCAAGACAATTTGTATACTTTTATACCTCCTGAAAGGATTTTCTCCACAGCTAGCCCTACTACACCCCCTAGGTGACTCTATGCTTTCTTTTTGATTTTTGTTTTGTTGTACCAGTTTGTATTCTTAAATGACATGATTGCTATCTAAGACATTTGTGTGCTTACAGTCACGACTCCCAGTTATCTATGATTGCATAGAGCATTGCAGAGTACTAATGTATATATGAGTTCCACCCTTGATTGAAAATGGCAGGGTTTATCATCACGAGTAATCCAAGGCTCACTATAACCAAAACCATGATGAGGGTTCCGTGGTAATATGTAATGTTCTTTGAGTGATTGGAAACTTTTATTGGTAACTACCAGGTCGGGTACCGGTAGTAAGTTCAAGGCTGGAAGGTGACTTTACTTGGATGTGAACCATAATGTATATTATGTGGCAGCTCTTGCTCTTTTATGTTGATTGCACTACAATAGCTAAATGCCAATAAAGACATGCTTAAAGAACAAGAAAAGGTGATATGCAAGGTTTTAATGTTGGATAATTGAGGTTACATAGTCTAAATATTGACTGAAGAGAGTGAGGGATAGATAGAGCCCTGAGAAGACCCTTTGTTTGATTGAGGTCGAGTTTGAGTGGAAGGTTTTGAGTTTGATTAGCTGTGAGCGATTGCTGAGATAAGAGAACCATTTCAGCACTTTGCCTTCAATGCCCATGCATGAATTTATGGTGCTTCGAATAATGTCATGGTTGACCGTGTTGAATGCTGTCAAGGAGTATGAGTAGGTAAAAGTCCCCATTATTTAGCATTCTGAAGATGTCATCACTGACATTGAGCATGGCTGATTCTGTGCTGAAGCCTATCCAGAACCATGACTGAAAAATGTGTAGTAGCTCCTATTCCTCGATATGTTGGTTGAGGTGTGACAGCATTCAATTTTGGGGGATTTTTTCAGAAAGTGGAAGCTGGTGACAGGGCGGAAATTTTTAATGACTTCATAATCTGCTACCAGTTTCTTGAGGAGTGGTGTGATCTGTCCTATCTTCAAGCAGTCTGGGACTGCACCCTCGTACAGTGATGTGTTAATTATTTTGGTCCAAAGAGGGGAGATGTGGTGAGTGACTTCCTTGATTAACCATGAAAGGACGGGGTCTGATCTCTGCACACCATGTTGTCTATGATTTTGATGAGATCATCTTTTGGGAGTGTTTCAAATGTGTTCCTGGATACGTGGTTCTTCTTGGTGAACACTGGAAGTGTGGGCGTGGGGTTGGGGGGATTTTGTAAGGCCTCTGTTATGTTGTGATTGATTATAGTGGTATGGTGTGGTTATGAGGGCTTTAATATTGGAGTATTAATTAGGGAGTGGTCAATGTTTGCAATCTTGCCAGTAAAGAAGTTGGAGAAGACTTTGTAGCTCTCAACTATGGGTTTTAGGATTGGGATGGTGGGTGGGGATATGTGTTGCTTAACGATTTTGAATAGCTTGGTTGGACGGTTTCTGGCCTTGTTTAGTAGGGAGTGGATGAAGATGGCTTTTACTTTGAAGCCATATGTTTTGTTCCTCTTTCTTTCATATCATAGCAGAGTAAGGTGTGAGCTCATAGGGTTGCGTTTCTATCTTTCTTCTGGCATTCTGAGTTGTCTTCTCTCCCCTTTTAATTACTTATTGAACCAGGAGGAGGAGGCACTATCCCTTTGCCTCTTGAGTTTTAAGGATCTACTTGCTTAAGAATGCCTGACATGGTTTTATTGTAGTGTGAGGTTAGTTCATTTACTGTGAGCGGATCTTCCAATGGCTTAAGGGAGAGATGTTTTTAGCTACTTGTTAATCAGTGTTGACTTGCTTTGTATTTCTGGCCCAATGCTTTGGTCTGCATTTCTGGCCTTCGACAGATGTACGGTGGAATAGGATGATGTGCTGGTCTAACCAGTCCACGGTTGGCATAGAATCCAAGCAAATGGTGTCTTCTTTGGCAATACCTTTGTTTATGGTGACCCGATCACATGAGTTGGGCCTTTGCAGAGTTGTAATGGGTTGTTGGTGTCGAGAAAGTGTCAAAGATGTGTTATCAGGGAGTTGTTGGAGGCATTTCAATGTAATTTTGAAGTCACCTAGGAACATGTTGTTGATGGGGACATGGAATTGTTTTGTGATGAGATGAATGAACTGTTCCTCAAAGAGTTGATTGTCACCTGGAGGCTGGAAGTTAAAATGGAGTTTAGTTGGTGTTGCACCCTTAGAGACAGGTTTGACCCCAAGGCATTCAAAGGAGGAGTAATCTTCAGTCTGGACTATGATGTTGGTTTGAGGAGAGTTTCTATCAATGACCATCACACCAACTCCATTACAGCCTTCTTGGGTCAAGGTGTTCTATGAAGACTTTGGTAAGAACAAAGACGTCACTTTAGTGGGAGGAGATGTTGTTCAGCCAGGTTTCAGTCAGTAATGTGATATCAATCTTGTGTTACATAATCTTTGTATTTATTTCTGTGTTGTGTTTCATAACTGATCTGTAGTTGTGGGGGATACATTTGAGCTTGGATTTAGTGGTTTAGTTTGAATGTTCTGTGATAACCAGTATATTCATTTCAAAGCTAGTTGTGCTTATCTTGCTTTGTTGGACCTGCCTTTGACTGTTGGGTATAATAATCTCTTTATCATATGTATGCATTGTGGTGGAGTATTTATAGTGGCTGGGATGTGGGAGGTGAGAATAGAATCTGTTTCTTCTTAAGTAGGTTAGACCGTTATTGGTCCTGGTAGATCGGGTGCTGCTGTTATGTAGAGGGACAGTGGACCATCTCTGTTGGCCCATAATAAGTTTAAGGTTGAAAACTATCTACTCTTCAGTTTCATTGCACGTGTGGTTTGTACACATTTTGGTGGAAAAGCCAGTTGAGAAATCTTCTGTTTCCATGATTAGGATGTCTAGTTTGTTTCCGGTGTTGTTGAGGATTTGCAATAGTACGGTGGGTGGTGTATTAGGGGAATGGGATGGTGCAATGGGAGGTGGTGAAGTGTCAGAGGTTGGTAGGGGGTGGGGTATGGGGTATGGGAGAGAAATGAGTTTTGTGAGAGAGGGAATTCTTATAGGTAGCATTGTAGAGGGTTGACAGAGAAGAGTGAAAAGGTTGGGGAAGTTTTGGGAGAGAGGAGTAAAAAGGTTATAGAATCCTGGCTGCAGAGAGGGTCGGGTGGAGAGGAGTGAAGTGAAGTGGCTAGAGTAACCTTGGGTCAGATGGTGAGTAGATGTCAGATGGGTGTGTGACATAGTGCGGTTGTCAGTAAGTGGGAGATAAGGGGTCGTATTTTGTTCGATTGTGGTATTTTTGGGAGGTCCAAGTAGGAAAGTATCTGTGTCAACAGTTACAGCAGAGGTGGGTTGTGGCTGAAAGTAGAGGGGTTCATTGAGACTAGTCTTTGGAAACCAGGGAGGGTTGGGAGTGTCGGGATTGGGAAATTCTGTGGTGTTGATAGTGTCATGCATCGATTTGAGTGACTATGGAGAGCCATAGAGGGTATCAAGGTCAGTAGTGTCAGGCTTGTGGGTCGATACAGATGGCAATTTGGGAAGTAGGTCTGGGGGAGGCTATTTTAGATGGTTGTAATGTTTGGTAGTGTGTTGGGGCCAATAAGGGGGGTTGTGAGTTGAGGGAGCATAAAAAAGGAATGTTTGAGGAGGAGACTGGTTGGTGGTGGAGGAGAGCTGTTCATAGTTGGTGTATGGTTGGGGGTGTAGGGATAGGAAGGGCTAGGATGTGGGTGAGGTCATCAGGGTGGAAAGAGGTGTGTAACTGGTGGGGGCTATGTTAGTAAAACTGGAGATATGGTAAATCTTTTGAAGAGGGGGAAATGGTGCCAGACAGCAGACTCAGCAGAGAGTGGCCTGTCTGGAGTAGTCAGTGGTGTCAAGGGGTAAGTCCGGTTTAAGACTGGGGCATGAGGACAGGAGGGTTTACGCTGTGGGTAGGGATATAAGGGGATTGCGTGTTAGTTGGGTTCGCAGGGTGGTTGGGGCGGTGTGCAGCCAGGGGGGTATGAAGGTGGGTGTGGTTGAGGAGGGGGAGAATACAGGGGAAGGGAGTCAGTAGAGTGTTGGCTGTCAGGAGTGGTGGGTGGATACATGAAGCAAGACAGGGGAATGGGGGGATGGTTTAGGCTGCAGGAGTGTCTGGGTGTCAGGGCACCCCACAGTGTGGGAAAATGGAGTTATTAGATTTTGAGATTGCCATCTGATGCTAGAAAACCAGGATGTTGCTCTTACTGTAAATCGATATAAAGACTTCATATCTGAAGTTCGGGAATAGTAAGCCATTGAGCTTCACCCATATGGGATTTTGGTAAGTTTTAAAACACTTAGTTTGATTGGTAAGAGCTCTCTCCATGACCATTCTAGAAGATGAGGTCCATTTTTTGGCAGCCTTTTAATAAGCAGTAGAAGAGATCGGATCTAGGTATTTCAGTTATTTCTTTGAGCAATCTGTGCATAAGTTTTTGGGAAAAATTTGGAGTGATTGGGTGGTTATTTGATTCTGAAGGAGTCGGGCCAATTTTCTGCAGTCTATTATTGGTTGTGGCATCCATTGCATATGTGAGAATGCTGCTAATGAGGTTGGTGCGCGAGAGATTCTATGGAGAGTCTGAGTCAGGATAGTGAAGCTAAAAGACTGTAGATTAATGGTCATCGGGCCATGTCTAGCATGATACTTAGGAGTCTCTGGCAGCCAGGGTGCGGGTCCTCCAGATGTCTTACTTTGTGTTCAAGTGGGGACACTCTCATGAGTTATGTACAGTTTGTGCTCTTCTCGTGTGAGATGGGGCTGCTGTAGACTGATCCTTCCTGCTCCAGTGGGTACAGGTTGTGGTACAGTGTTGTTCCCTGTTGCCTTTTTAAGCCAATTGATCTAATGCCCAGTGGGACAGATTGAGGTAGTGGGGTAAGATAGGGGTCTTCCAAATCCGGGTTGTTTGAGGTTGTTACCCCTCCCCTCCTCAGCACATGAGCCCTGCGTTTTTCCATTGTGGGAGGGCAAGACTGCCAGTTCAATATCAAATAGTAGGTGACAGAGATGCTATTCTTGAACATGCAGAAGATAGAAAAGCTGACGCACTATAGTTGATCAATTGGAAAATTATGTATTGCACATTGTTTTGGTTGTGTGATTGACACTGATCAGAGTGAATTTAGTAAGCAAGTCCATGCAGTCCAGGTCATTGGACCATCCTGCTACTGTCTGTCTTTTTGAGTCCTGTAACACATTTCTTTATAACTACAGAGAAAAGGGATTCAATGAAGCTCTCATAACAGCAAAAGTTATGGCTACTGAGCTTGAAGTTGAAGCTGATTTCAAAGACTGTGCAAGGACGCAACCTAAGAAAGACCATTTTGATTATGAGTGTAGGGATGATGCATCCCAAGAATCTAAAGGTAAATTTTGGGTGGAATTTTGCAATGTTTTTGTATATATAGCAATAAATTCCATCAAAGAATGGTTCAAACAAATGAAGAAGCAGGACACAGTATGGGATTTCCTATATAACATAAAAGAGCTTCCTGATGGTGCACATCTTTATTAGGTGATGAAGTAACTTAGAGGTGGCACTAACCTCTGCTAGAGATGTGGATATTGATGCAGTGGCCTCACAGATGATTTTCTTGGTCTTAAAGACTTGCTTCCACAAGGCATTGAGAAATCACTTAATATACTTCAATTCGTTCATTGGCACAATTTTCCTTAACACCTGGATTGCTTTGCAAAGTTCTTCTGGCTATACTAGTCTCTCCTGCCAGAGGAGGAAGACGTTTCTCCTACTTGAAGCTAATTAAAAACTTTTTTCTCAAACATGAGCAAAGAGAGGCAATCCTTTACATTGAAAATGGCATCACAAACAAATGTAGATTTTTCCCACTGACAAATGAATTTGCTCACAAAAAATGAGAACATTAAAAATTCAATGATACATCTGCAGCGAACAGAAAGATCAATGTATTATTTTTGAAAGGTATATAATTGTATTTATGGTGTTTATTTAGTCCCAAAATGAAAACATTTTGAAAATCAATTTTGAGCATCTTAGCAGTTCTTAGCTGCTTTTTGAGAAGGAAACTACTGTGGTTTTATAACATGCATTATAAACAGGAAACGCCACATGGGTCAGCGTTTGTCATGTTGGGGTTAATAATTGTACGGACAAGGGTGTGGTCTGCGTGACTTGCTGAGCTCTTCTCAAGCATGGAGCCTTTCATCTCCTCACAGCCTCTCTTCATGCACTTTGACCAGCTGTTTTGTCGGCGGAATGGCTCTGCCCGTGTATATTATTCAAACCGGAGCTGCGGTGGTGAGTTTCTCTTCAGACGCGAGCGGCCGCCATTTCCCTAACGTGCTGCTCACGTTATATGGCTCCCTGCTGTGTTATACTGACTTTTCTCTCATAAAACGCTCGGCAACGATTTTTCATAACTTTGCACTTTCAATGGAGATGGCTCTTCAACACAAGACATGTGGACTGTACGTTTCTATACTTATTCTGCCACTTTTTTGACTGAAATCTCTTCATTCAGTACTAATCACTATGTCCACATGCTGTTGTATTTTCCCTGTATTTTTTCCTCAAATATTGCTCCACATTTAACTTTATCTCCTGCATTTTCAATATTTCTTCATGTTGGAATGCTGATTGTTTGAGCACCTTCTTTGTTCCTGATGTTATTTCTCTGCTCAAGCTAAAAACGTTTATCATTTACCTTCATTCTGGAGAGTATTGCTTTTCACTTAAGGCCACTTGCATATCACAGCGTGCTGTTAATTTAATATATGGGCAAGCTTAGACCATTTCAAAAGATAACACATCGCCCTCTACACTACGCTAAAATGGCCAGTGAAATTCTTGCTAGTTCTAAGCATCTTTTCCTTTGGGACTTCTGGCACTAAACCAAAGCGAGTGAAAATTGACCCTTCCTCACCCATTATGTCGTCTCATAATCCTGTTCTTGATACCATACTTGATGAGGTGAGAGGTCTAAAACCCTTCATGAGTGCCACTGAGGAAAAGCTTTAGCAAATTGTGGTCAAATGGATTACCATGGAAGCTAAACTGTTTGATATGGAGCAACGCATAAGTGATATACAGGACGCTATTACAAGGATTTCTCTTCTAGAACAAGAAATCCAAAAGCTCAAACTACATACGAAGGCCCTTAAAAATAGAAACAGACATACTAATTTTTGTTTACATTGCTTAACGGAAAATTTGGAGGGTCCTGACCTTACTTTCCTGAAAAAGTTCTTGCCTGAACTTTTAGACCTTTAACATGACCCACCTCTGAACATTCAACGTGCACATCACCTTGGCCGACTTCAACCTTATTCTACTAGACCTAGAGAAATTATAATGTTATTTCTGGAATTTACAGATTTGACCTGTGTTTTGAGGACAGCAAAAGAAAAAAGTTGTCTTATGGGGTCTGTCACAAAATCTACATATCTCAAGATCTCTCCAATCCCACTAATGCTAAAAGGAAATAATTCCTTGCTTTACGTCCTCAAATGAGATATTTGTACATTCATTATGGCATTTTACATCTGTGCTTATGTAAAATTACTTATTAAGGCACCACACAATCTTTTGAGGATCCTGTCAAACTAAAATCTTTCATCCAAAGTATTTCGCCTTATTCTTTGAATACTTTTGCCCAGCGCACTTAAATAACTCTCTTTGCTTATATATATCATCTACTTTTATTTGTATTTTTCTATAATTCTTTTGTATGGCTGTCTTTCTTATAAATTCCATTCTCTATCTCCCTGCTGCTCTTCTGGTTCTTGGTTCAGTCACGTCTCATGCTCTCTTCTTATGCTCTTCATTTCAGATCTGGATCTCTTTCCTTGATCTATTTCTTCATCTTAATACCCTTTTCTCATGACTTCTTTTTATTCTTTTTGTTCTTCTTCTTTGGTGGCTGCTTTAAAATCTTGTATTGCTTTCATTTCTGCATTGCGTACATGTTATATATTTGTTAATAAATGGTGTCTTTTTATTTCTTTCAGTGTCTCTGCAGCTTGTCACCACTGTTCCCGTCTCCCTCATCCAAAATCCCAAAATGTTTATCATTGTCTCTTGTACTGTTCGTGTTCTGGGACACTGTGTCAAAAAGGTTTGCAACATGCTGTGCTTTTAATTTGAGTAAGCTCACAAATATGAATAAAGAGGGCAAAGTCCAGTGTGAGTCTTAACTCAATTTTAAATTCTGGGACATACTGTCCTGTATAGTTCACAGGGTTTTTCTGTTTTGGAGACATTCATTTCTAATCGTTCACTTCTCTTGTCTCTCTACTGGACACAAATTCAGTTTTTTCAGTGAGAAAGCAACCGATGATGATAGACGTGGGCATGCTGGTGAGAACCTGCCGGTAGCTCCCCTGGTATAGCGTACGTGAGGTGCTTTCTCACTCTTTCACTTATTTTTTGTGTTAAGTTTTTTGATGTGTCCTATACTCACCTATCGTGGTTAAGGGTATATGTTGGCGGAGTGCTCTGATTAACTCTATTTTAAGTAATTTGAAAGTCTGGGGGACCTAGTATTGGCTTAGACTGGACAAATTACCAGCTGTTGGGTGGAGATAGATACCCCCCAAATCACCTTTCCTCTGTAAAAAATGTAATGCTGCCCCTGCAAAAGCCAGGTCTTAGTTGCTTAAACACCGTGTCAAAAGACAAAAGGTACTTTCTCATTTGCCTAGATTCTCTTGATATGTTACTTTTTTGCAGGAAACTCACTGTAATGATGTTGAATCTCTAAAGTTAAAACGGTAATGGGTAGGCCAAGTTGTTCATTCTCCGGCTATTAATCGTAAAGGTGGTGTTGCCATTCTTTTTAATAAATCATTGCATGCACAAATTATATCTACTCATTGCGATAATGGTGGATGATGGGTATTGATAGATTTCTTTATTCTTTATTTAATATTTATGGTTCTGTTAAACCTGATACAGAGTTTTGGAACAACATCAAGATAACATTGGCTTCCATTGATAATCCTAACATTATTGTTGCAGGAGACTTCAATCAATAGGCAAATCCTTTTACTTATAGGAACTCCAAATGTAAATTAAATGCTGACAAATTCCATAAAGCATTTCAATCTGACATTACTATTCATCCATTATTTGATGTTTGCAAAACATGTTACCCTGATACTTGGGAATTTATGTTTTTTCTAATGTGCATCACACAGCTCTAGAATTTACAATATTCTGGTTACTAAACCTTCACTTTCTTCCATACAATCCTCAAAAATAGGCTCCATTTTATCTCAGGCCATGCACCTGTTTTCTCTTCCTTTAATTTATCTCTAAATAATTCTAAATTTGGTCTTTGGAAATTTAATAATTTTCTTTATCAGATAATACTTTCTTTTCAGAAGCAGCTACTTTTAATATTGAGTTTTTTAAATGTAACCAACCTCTAGACACATCTATTCCTAATACTTGGGATGCTTCTAAGGCCTCTTTTTATGCTTTCACCATAGCCTACTCGGCAAAAAGGAAAAAACTATCTCATGCCAAATATACTACATTACCACAACAAATTAAAACAGAACATACGTATTTCTCCTCTAAATCTTCTGTTCTACACGAGTTGATTAAAGCCAAATCTGCCATTAATAAACTTGCCACTATTGATGCTTGCAATATCCTCCTTAAAATAAAATCTAAATACCATGGAGGTCAAAACAGGGCGGGCAAGATGTTAGCCAATTATTTAAAAATTAAATCTGAACGTAAAAACATTGGACCAATTCAAAATGAACTCATCAACAAAATTGCATCCTCTGATACTGACATTTCTAACACTTTTCAAGAATATTATCAAACATTGTATTCAGATGATACCAATCCTTTAGAACATAATATACATACTTTTTAAATGGTCTTCCTAAGCCTCTTCCTATGCCTGACATATTTGACTTATTAGAAGCTTAAATAACTATTCAGGACAGTATAGATGCCATTAAATCCTTCAAAAAAGCTAAAGCTCTTGGTCCAAATGGCTTTTCTATTGAACTTTTCTCTTCTTTTTCTTCCATTTTTGCCCAAAATTACTTGAACTTTTTAATTCTTTTCTTTTAGAATCTAGGGCCACTGAATCCTTTCTAAAAGCACTGATTGTCCTTATTCCCAAACCCAATAAAGACCATACCCTTTGTAAAAATTACCATCCTATATCACTAATTAATTATGATAGCAAAATATTTGCCAAATGTGTGGCATCCCGCCTTGAGAATATCGTTCCTTTACTTGTGAAATCTGACCGATCTGGTTTTGTTAAGGGCAGCCTTGCTGCAGACAATGCTGGAATGTTTTCAAATGTTCTTGTATTTGGTAAAAAATGCCATTCTTCCCTTGCTGCACTGTCTATTGATGCGGAAAAGGCTTTTGACCGTAACAACTAGCAATTTATGTTTACTACTCTCCGTTGGTATGGTTTTGGCCCTAATTTGATGTCACTTGTAAAAATGTTATATTCAGATCCCGTGCCAGTGTTTTTGTTAATGGGTGTTTTTCCCAGTATTTTCCGTTACTTAGAGGTATACGGCAAATTTGTCCTCTGTCTCCTGTGCTTTTTATTCTTTGTTTAGAGCCTTTCCTCAAACAAATTCGCTGTGATACATTTATATCAGGTTTTAAACATAATTCCACTGAAATCAAGCTATCGGCTTATGCTGACAATATTTTTATTTATATATCTAATCCCCTCTCCTCTATAACTCCTTTTTTGCACTAAATTCAACAGTATTCCAGTATCCCAGGATATAAATTAAATGTTTCTATAACTGAAATGTTATCTTTAAATTCTTCATGTTATCAGTATATGTTTTTAATACTAACTTTTCCTGGTGCCTTACTAAAATAAAATATCTTGGTGTTTGGTTTTCTTCAACCATTTTGAACAAAATTAGTTACACTTTTAATATTTTAAAACTCACACTTCAGAAATGTATTTTATCATGGTCTCCGCTCCAGCTATCATGGTCGGGTATATTGGATAACATTAAGATGATGATTGTAACACATGTCCTTTATACATTATCAATGCTACCATTTAAGATCCCCTTTTCTTATTTTCTCAAATTAATTCAATTTGTACCAAATTTCTTTGGAATAATAAGCATTTCCGTATTGCTTTGGCTAAACTCAAACTTCCTAAGAATGAAGGTGGTGTCTGCTTTCCTGATTTTAAGTTGTGTCACTCTGCATTTTTAAATCAACACTTTTTTGCCATAACCTATGTTTGTCGAGATTCTTCCGTACCATGATAGACTGTATTTGAATGTTCTTAATTGAAGGATTTCTGAATTTAATGATGTAATTCATATGTTTAACTGCGCCTTTATATCAAATAACCCTATACTGAAATACTCCCAACAAATATTACATACAGGGGCATATTCAGAAGGAGCTATCGCCGAATTAACGGCACTTTATCGCAGCCAAAGTCGTGATAAATTTACCTCCCCATTCACAAGCTGGTGTTAACAGGCCACAGCACCAGTTTACCCGTGATAGCAGCCGCAAAAAACATCGCCACAGAGGACTACCGCAAATATCGCTAATGAGATGCAGAGTAGGCGTTCCCATGACAAAAGCAGAGACAACAGCACACCTCAACATTCACAACGACCAGCCACATCTGCGATAAAAACACAAACAGGCGATAAGGCCGTTAGCACCAGGAAATCTACACCTGCTCTGACCTGGTGTAAAGTCGGACGGCAGCCAGCACCACAAAAGGGAGCACAGCCCAGGGCCACATCCGAAGGGCAACAGATGCCATGGAGCCACTCATCATGCGGCCCGGACACCAAAGAGGGTCACAACACCCACCGACACCACACCCAGGCCCGCAACACCCCCCCCCCCGGGACCACCCCCAACCCCGGACTAAGAAATTGCACACCAACACCACGAATCCAAAAACAAACATTTTGCCTGGTGTCGCACAAGCAGGAAAATAAACATACATGCGTGGCCAGAAAATGGAGAATCAGTCATACAGCAATGCAATCACCAACACAAAACACCATACAAACAAAAGCAGAAACAACCCTTAGGATGAGCCCTAGCTGCTCCTCACTGGACAATCCGTAGCACACAGCCTGGAAGACCAAATCCAAGAGAAGAAGGTGTGCCATGCGCCCAACAAAGGAAAGAGAGGGAGAGAGCGAGGGAGAGAGACGGAGTGAGATAGCACAAGCAGCGCAAGGCCGCTCGGGCACCTGGCTCCACATGCCAACATGTGTGTGTGCATCGCCATCCGTACACCATGAGCCCAAGGCCGTGTCCCAATCTCACCGCCAAACCCACATCACATTCCGAAAACGAAAGTAGTAGTCAGACAAACATCAGGGATGAAAGCACCATTGTCCCAATGCAGAATGCGGGAGGACACCTACACCTCTGACCTTGGTCCAGAACGCACCTGGAACACCCTGATAGAGATGCAATGGCAGATGGGGACGACTCCCACACCACGCATTCCGCAAATGAACCATCCGACTTATCCACAGTCCACACACAGAAGCCCCTGCCTGTGGTTCCCCCGCATGGAATGCCCTTGACACTCACGGAAACAGCAACCCATTACCCACAACGTTGCACACACATTCGAATCATTGCTCAGAGCTGTGGCATATCCTCCACACAACTGCTGCAGTCCAGAAGAGTGCCTGTTCATGAGACGCACCAACGCAATGGCAGGCCATACCGGGCACATGCACAACCCCCGTCATGTGGAACAGTACTGTGCACGTGTGCTGCATTTACTGGGTGCTGCGGATCAGTTACAGGCTCAGCTTCCGCATTGCCCACGTCACCTGCGTCCAGCCCTGCTTCCACTGCCGAACATGCACATTCGAGTGTCCCATGGATGTCTGCCTATCCAACACAACTGTTGATGAATTGGACTATGACTTGTGTCTGCGCCCCCTGTTGGATCACGAACAGGAGTGTAACCGAGACAGCCGTGCATGGGATGCCTTGACATACTGCATATGTATTGGTAGTTGTGCATGGGAGATTGCACAATTTCTTGTGTGCAGTGACCACATCGAGGCACTCCCCTATTGGGCTGTGTTGCGGATCGGTGAGACGGCATAGGCTGAGCACACCTGCCCGGACCACCTAATGGATTGGCTCACCCTGGTGTTCCTTGAACACGACAACGACGTACTATTGGAAAACATTGCACATGAAGCTGCACGGGCATTCATGGATGAGTAACTACGTTCCTGCAGCCACATCCGATTGCCACCCACAGCACATGGCCCAACAACTTGTTGCATCGTGGGGATTGCTCACATATCCCACCACAACATAGGACACGTCTGCCAACGTTCGGGCTCTGGATGCATATGCGTGGAATAACACGTGTGTACACACACCTGTGCAAGGCGACGCAGGTCCATGGTTGGAGCAACACAGTGTCGTCTGGCAACGTTGCCAATTCGGACACACTGCTGGGTGAGAGCACACACATGGCAATGTAGCACGACATGTGAACCTGTCGGACCCTCCCACCTGATCACTGTCGGCAGAGCAGACAATCGGCGCACCCCGGAGGCGGAGCACCATGCAGAACCCACGTGCAGTGAGTCGTGCCCCCTCACACGGGGCAATGTGCAGACGCCAAACAACACATGACTCATCCAGCAAGGCAAGGTGGGCTGTGAGCGTTGCCATCCGTGATGAATGTTGTCCATTTCAGCCCCACCATCATCTGAACCTCGACATGTACCCATGCTGCGTGTAAGTGTCTTACGCATGTCCCTGCCTGTTGTGGCCATTGCCTTGTCCGTACTGACACGCACATGCCAATAAAGCCTATGCCACTCCACTGGTGTCTAACTGTGAGGTGTGTTGTTTAGATTGTCCACTCTTGTGCCACAATGAGGCTCGTCCCAACACAGGGAGGAACTGACTGACGCATGTGCAATGGGGGTGTGTCCCTTTGGCAAGCTCCGCCTCTGTGAGCCAGACATTGTTTTTGGATAGGTGCTGGGCACTTACATGACTCCAGGTATGTGTGTATGGTGTCCAACCTCTGACCATGTGGAGCAATGTCATACATCACAACAGAATGTGTCCACACAGATGTGTGTAAGTCGGTATGCGACGTGAAGTTCTGCTGTCACACGTGGTGTGGGATACCATTCCTGGCCTGCCACCGTTTTGGTCACTCCTACACACGGCCCTATTCAACACATGGACGTGTGCCTACGTTGGGGTGTTGTGAGACTGCTGTTGATGTGCAATGGGGACACAGCTAGTACTCACCTTCCCAGTCATCCAATTGGCCATGTGTCTCAGGGATAGACATGCGCATAGATGTCAGTTACCAGGGTGTACCTTCATGTGCAATCATCGTCCCCACATCCAGCCATACTTCCATACGTGGGTGAACATAGTGATGACACATCTGTGTGATTTAGAATGTTTTATTCACATTCAGGTGATTGACGGAGCTGGAGCTGTACCTGGCCATCCAAGCCCACATCACATGGAAGCCCAGTGGTGGGCCAACCAGAGTCCTTTGGGGATTGCACAGTGATTGGGAAGAGGGAGAGTGCAGTCCGCAGCAGGATTGCTGTGTGATTGGCCAGCGGGGAAGAAATGGCAGTCCATGTCGGGGTCCGGGTGAATGTCGCAGGGTGTTCCGGAGGTCAGTAGGAGGTATTTCCCAGGGCATGATGCATAGGTCATGACCAGGCAGGGACAGGCCATATGGCGGTGATGGATGCTACTGCCTCCTTCCTCACACAGTAGTTCCCATCCCCTTCTCACTCCCCTGATACGGGTTCTGTATCCGGTGTGTGTGGCGGGGTGATGGCTGCATCGCTGTGTGCCCCTGACACATCAGACTGCGTAGGTGATGGGGCAGCATCACAGTGTGCCACGGACACATCAGGGGTCAGAGCTGTGTGTGTCGATGTTCCCGCTGCAGTCATCTGGGAATGGCTCAGTGGCAGCAATGGCAAGTTGGAGTACTGCAGGGCGTTGCTGTTCCCAGCCACTGCTCGCTGGTGTCCAGCCGTGGCAGACATACTTCCAGCCTGCATCTGCTCCATGGTGTCCATTGCCGTCCGCATCTATGTCAACTCTGTGCTGTCATGGCTGGTGCCTGTCTGACCAGACAGTTCTTGTATTAGACTCATGGCACCAGCGAGGTTAGCCAAGGTCTGTGGCGGAGCATGGTGCGTACAGGGAGTGTCCGATAGGGACTGTGCGTGGTCCCTGATAGGACTCAGACACCCACGTATGGCATCGAGTTTGGCTGCCACGAGCTCAAACACCCAGCCGCAGCTGATGAGCCAACTCCACCTGGCAACCCAACACACGCCGTTGGAATTCCATGTCTTGGTCGGGGGGTCCTGGGAGACAGCTGTGGTGGTGTGTGTTTCCTGCTGTGTGGTCTGTGCAGGTGGTGGGGTCACCTCGAGGTAGCTGGCCAGGCCTGCTCCTGGGGGTGGGGTGCAGAGGCTGTCCAGCATCCGTTGGAGGGTGTCTTGACATATGTGCAGGTTGTCCTCTTCATCATCAATGGTGGGATGTGTGGTGTGCTCTGCAGGGGGTGTTGTTTGTCCCTCTGCAATGTAAAGGGGAGATGCAGGTTAACAGAGTTTCACATGTATGGTGATGATTTGCAGATGTATACATTCAGACTGCATGCCAATGTACATTGTGACTGTTTGGGGGGTGCTGGCTATTTGATGGCAGTCAGTGTGTTTTTCGACTACATGACGAATGTGTGGTAGTACCCGTACATTATCATCACACAGTGTCAGGCAATGCCAGATGTGGGTGGACACTTACTACGCACGAGCGGAACCTGTTGTGAGCTCTGTCCTGTGGTGCTGGTGTTGCACTTTGTACCACATTGCCTTCATTGCTGATGTTCTGTGATTGCTATGTGTGTACTGCATTGTGGGGGAGTTGCCCCTGCAGCTCTGATTTCGTGTAGCCTTCTCCCTTTGAGGCGGGGTGCCTTTGAATTGTGTGCTTTTCGGGGCCTCATTTGCTTTTGACTTGGGTCATGTGTGCTCGTGGACTGTTTTTGTGGCCTGGTGCATTGTTCGTCTGCTGCGTGTATTGTAAGGTATGGGTTGTGGGTGCACGTGGACACGTCGGAGTGTGACCTGCTCCTTTACGGATGTGATCCGCACTTGGCTACCTCCATGTCGATTCGTGGGCCATGTCATTTTTTTGGGACAGCTGCCATGCTATCGGACATGCAGTGTTACTTGCATAGTCAGTGTGGGTCACCGAGCAGCTGCTTTGCTGGATTCAGCACATGTGCACGGGTCGGTTGTGATATTGGTGATAGGGGGGGCCCCTCTGTGCACATTGTGGATGGGGGCCTACTTGGCATTTCTATGTGTGCTGCAGTGTGCCAAGGCATTCAGGGACATGTTCCACGGTCATTGTGGATGTGCTGTGTGCTGCGCCTAATTGTGCATGTGTGCCATTGTGCCCATCTCCCCCCGTCCCCCCCGTCCCTAGTCGTTACTCACCCTGTTGCTGTTGGGTCAGGTCGTATCGTGCTGTGTCGAGGCCCCCCAATCCTGCCACTGTCTCCTCACTGCTGACTGTGCCACCATTTGCTCCAGCTCATCCAGCTACTCCTGTGTCGCAGGACTCCCACCTCCAGTCGCGGTTGCTGCCTCCCTGTTGGCGGCGAGCTTATGTTTGGTCTGCCTTTTCAGATCATGCCAGCGCCTCTTGACCTCCTCCAGTGACCTCCTCGACACTCCGACTGCATTGACGTTGGTGACGATGGCCTGCCATATTTCGGTTTGGGTTCCCAGTGCCGCAGTGGAGGTGCCGAACAGTTGTTGATGGTGTTCGGTCACCCCCGTGGCGATGATCTGGTCTTCCTGCGGGCTGTACCCGGTCTTCCTCTTCCTCTTGTCCTTGCCCTTCCCCGAAAGCGGGGTTCCTGGATGGTCCTCCGTAGGTCTTGTGGTGTTCGGCTTGTCCTCTGCACTCGGTCCTGGTGCATCCATGTTGCTACGCAGTTTGAATTGTTTTGGGGCTTTTTTTTTGCTTTTTTTTATGGTGCTTTTTCCCGCCGGCCACGTGGGATTTACAGGCCTGTGGCTGGTGTTCGCTGATTTCTGTACCACGATTGGCCTCATCGCATGATTTCTCGCGTTTCGCATTTTTTCGGCGTGGCGTTGATTTTCACGCTGACATTTGACACGTTATCTGGTGGCTATCGCATGGTACCGCCTTGTTGTGAATTCCACGTTGACACGTGGATATTTTCCCGCGATAGGCTGCGATATTGAAAGTTGCGTTACGCTACTCTTGCGGTAGTTATCACACGTTCTTGTGAATATACCCCACAGTATTTTCTACAGGTTTTAATTTACATCAATGTTTCCTAGCTTCCTCCATTTGGCATAACAAATCTATCAAATTTCGATGTAAGCCATTCTATTTTAAACACTGGAAAGAGAAAGGTATTATGTTTATTCATCATCTTGTACAACATAATTATGTTGTTCCTTTTTCCCCATTGCAAATACAATGCAATCTACCAAGTTCATTTTTACACAAATATAATTTAATATTGTCTACTCTTCAATCCTATTTAGGAGCAATAATTTCCCTCCAGATACTTTATCACTCACACCCGCATACCATTACACAGCATTTCTCATGACTCTACTCCTAAGTTTGCCTATTTGTATAGCATGTTGTTATACCCTATTACTGTAGGATCCAAAACGTCTATTGAACTACTAGTATGGGAAGCTGATTTGTCTATTTCGTTTCCTTCTCATACTTGGGATGAATTATGTCTTAAAATATTTAAAACATCTAAAGCTGCACAAATTACACAATCATTATTTTTTTCTTTATAATAGAGCTTTCATTACCCCTCAATGTATTTCTAAATTTTCTTCAACCTCGTCTCCATCATGTTGGTCTTTCCTCCTCCACAGACACTTTAATTTATTTACTTTTTTATTGATAGATGGATAGATAAATATCTTTAATCGATTTTAGCATAAAAATCATAAAAGCACATCAATATACAATAGGTTTAAAAAGAGAAAAAAATGATCCTTTCGTCAAGTCCTCAGAATAAAATAATGCTGTGGGACATGAAGTACATGACACATGTTTCTTGGTAACTGTTCACATTGGCATCTCGCAGGACTATATATCACTTTCATTAGCAACCATGCATGCATTAGTAATTAATAAAATGTCTAGTGTTGATACCGTTAAAACGTGTGCAATAAAGTTATACTAAATTTGCAATAAATACAATAAAATCAACAATTTAAACCTATCAGCAAACTAATTAAAAAATATTCATCATATTTAAAATATTGATAATGCCATTTAAACCCTCTAGGAGGTAAAATCCTACCAACGCATTGAGCGGCACTCTCAGTGAACGATAACCATTTCATAGCAAGTGTATATTGGCTACACTGGTGTGCTTAGCATTTTGTTCTTAACATAATGTCACCATCCTTGTGTACCGAACTTCCCATTGATTATAATCTCATGGGAGGCGCGTATCCTTACAACTTAAATCATCTTCCCTGTGACACGCACTGAGAGAGCGCAGCCCTCCCTCTCACCTGCATTGTATACGCATGACAAACATGAACATGATTGTTAAAAGGATCATTTGAGATTCAAGGTTTTCAGTGTCCTGCTCCTTAGTGTCCCCACATGTTGTAGCGAGAGTTGGCTTTTTAGTGTTTCTGATGACCATGATTGTGTGTTAGTAAGCCTCACCCCTAGATAATCGAATTGTCTCACCTCCTCTAGTGTAGTTGAACCCAACTTTATACTTTGCTTGAAGGACTTATGGCGCTTGAAGACCATGAATTTTGTTTTTAAGGTATTACTTTCTAATCTGTGTTCCTCACAGCCCGTACCGAACTGGTCCACTAAATTTTGAAGCCCCGTTGGGGACCTAGAAATAAGCAGGGTGTCATCTGCGAAAAGTAGTGCGGGCACCTCTTGTCCTGCGAGCTTAGGGATCACCCCTGCAATCTATTAGTTGTTCAATCAGACCATTTATATAAAGGGTGAAGAGGATTGGTGCAAGGACACACCCTTGCCTCACTCCACGACTCACCCTAATCCGGTCCGTTAAGCCGCCCTCACTCCCTATCTGATTTGGGCATAATTATTTGTGTGGAGTCTAATAATGATTTGCAGGATATTTTTTGGGATCCCCAGTTTTGTTGGAGCTACCCAAAGTTTTTCCCGTGGAACTAAGTCGAATGCGGCGCGAAGGTCTACAAATACTATGCATAAGGTGCCTTTCTTAATTGTCACATATTTCCACAGGATCACAAGGAAGCGAAGCAACTGATCTATAGTACTTGTCTTCCCTCTGAATCCTGCCTGCATGGGTGATAGTAGATTCCCTTTCCTTATCCAATCATGGATTCTCTCCGGCAGTTGCCGACAAAATATTTTCTGGGCGGTATCAATGAGGCTAATGGGCCTGTATTTTGCCGGATCACTTTTGTCACCGTTTTTGCATATGAGGACTACTTCAGCGCACAGCCAAGAATCCGGGATCTCTGCCCCTTTTAATATGGCGTTAAATGTACAATTTAAAATCACTCTCCATATTTAAGTCTCAGAGAGGTAGAGATCCTCCGGGATCTTGTCTAGGCCTGGTGCTTTCCCCCACTGCAAAGTTGTGATTGCATCCAGAGTTTCTTCTACGGTAAAAGTGAGGTGGTCTCTGTCTGTTCCCAATTTGATGAACTCTCTGGTTGCTTCCCAACTATCCATCAGTCCTGCATACAGGTTTGAAAAATGAGCTTCCCATGTTTGTGGGAGGATGTGAAAGTTTTCCTCTGTGACTAGACTTCTTGTCCCTTTTGAAATCAGGTGCCAAAATTCTTTGCTGTTTTTAGTTTGAGCCACAGGTAATAGGTCTTGCCAACGTCTTAAGTGCCAGTATCTGTGTGCCTCATGTTGTGCATTTTTGTAGGCCTTCTTTTTTTGTGGCTATGAGTGTTCTCTGACCAGACTTGATTGCACCCATCAGGGATTGCCGAGCTAATTTGCAATTCTCATCAAACCACTTGTTAGTTTTGTTCTTGACCTTTTTCTTCCCACTGTGATTTTTATAGAAGAATACATTGATGTTATTTAAATGGGTTTTAAATGTATCCACCATAACTTGCTTCTCCAATCTTTTGGTGCCTAAGGTCATCAAAAAGTCGACAAATATGGTATAAATTTGTGTCAGGGTCTCAACACTGCTCTGAATTGATGGCCATTGGACCCTCTTTTTATTATTACTAGTGACAATACGGTTGGATGAATTAGATTTCAGGTTTGGTGAAGAGAAAGAGCGTTATGGTCACTGTCATGTCTCTCTATTACCCAAATGTCAACTAGGCTTGACCATAGTTGTACATCAAGCAGAAAGTAATCAATTCTGGTTTTGCAATTTACCCTCTTATATGTGTGGTTTAATCTATGGTCAGAGATGGAGTGACCGTTTACAGCCCTCAATCCATGTTTATAGGTGAGGGAAGCAACTTGGAGTGCTGCTTTCACGTTCTTAGCTCGCTTTCCGTGACTCAGGGGCGGAATGCCTAGTTCGGCATCCTCTTCATCAGTAACATTTTTGGTTAATTCAAGGGGCTCAAAAGTTATATTAAGGTCCCCGACGATGACTATGTAGTGGGATGCTCTTTCCTTTTCAAGGACCTTATCTAGGTATACTATTGTTAGAGAGTCATGGTGTTGGGAGGAGAAACTATTGTATATATTCACTAATAGAAATGACCTGTTATTAATGATGTCTTTAATAATCAGGGCCTGTAAGTTAGAGCTATCTAGATCAAGTTTTTTTATGGAAATCCCAACATTTATTTCAAGCCAGATTGTTAGTCCACCTGCCGGGCGGCCCTTTTTTGACGGTATGGCATCTATGCTGTGATTAGTGAATACCACTCTGTATATTTTCTCAACGGCCCATGTCTTCTGGAAGAGACAGATATAACTATCTATCAACTTCCCCCAGTCTTCACAGGAGATTTTGGACCTAAGACCTGCAAGATTCCAAGACAACAGTCTCAGTTTCTTGTTATGCTCATTGTTTGATTGATGTTTCCTCCCCTCACTGGAGGCCAGGTGGACAGGTGAGTCAAATTGTGAATTCGTTTGGGTTAGGGACTGTTTCTCCATAACACTTGTCATTCTGACCCCTGATAACTCTTTTGGAGTGAGATGAAAATTACCTTCCTGCGTTATGGTTGATGTAACACTGTGAGGAAGCAGTCCCTGTACTTGTCAAGTATGCCTATTCACATAAACTGCCTGAGTCTTGGCCTGGTCATTAATGTTAGCAGTATTATGTGTCGATCCCTCATGCTTTTGATCAGTGTGTGGGGCTTTACTTGGGGGGGAAAGCTTAAACTGAATTGATGATCTAATGGGGGGCAGTGTACGCTGGTCCAGGTTGAGTAGACCCTTTACCAAATCCCTGTCAGCCAGGTCCAGTATAATGTGATATGATTCTTTGCTTGTGGAACTACGCTTGGCGCTTAATATGTCAGATCTTATAATTGAACTGCATTGCCTCACCTGCCTTATCCAGTGGGTGACTTTATTGATCAGGGCATCCCACGATTCGCCAGAAACATTTGTCAGTTTGGGTACCTTTATCATAAACACTCTACAACTAGCCTCTTTAACCTCTTTAGGCAATCTGAAATTCCTGCCGAGGCTTTCTCCCCTCAATAGCCCACCATTTCCATCATTATACACCGTTTTTCCATGTGGGGGTTTGAGCCTATGTTCCCCTGGCAAGGCCTTTGCAAATGGAATTGCTCTTGCACCTTCAGGTTCTTCCAGTGGTCCCTCCTTACCCATCACCCATCCATAACCGCAAGCTCCACCCTGGTACCATCCCCCTTCATATGGGTTGCAACACATGGTGGTCTTCTCAAATGTCTTCCCTTTGATGGAACACAAAGGCGGTGGGGCTTGATAGATCAACTGGGGAGTATAGTTGATTTCCGCGCAGTGCTGGTGGTTTGGGTCCCTAGTACACGTAATCTTATCCCAACTCATAATTCCATCACCTGAAAACTCCCCACCTTTACCTTGGCAGTACATATAGTCAGGCACCACCCCTCGTGTTCTATTAGAATGTGCATTATTAAGCTAGTCTGTAAGGGACCCTACAACTTCCCTGAGTGGAAGGACTTCTGATGTTAGTTCCTTGACATTAGTTTTAAGATCTCTCAGTTCAATGTGGAGAGCATTGATGTTTGCATCTGTCGAGGCATTCGTTCTTTCTTGTTTGATCTTGGTAGCGATAGAGTCTGCTTGAGTGCCAGTGGTAATTTTGTTAAGAACGTCAGATGCCACTACATCTTTAGTGGCAAGAGGATCAAATCGGTTAGAGCATGCTATATTCGGGACTGCCACTTCCTCCACCTCGGTATTGATGCTATCAAAGTCTGGGGGAGAGTCCAGGGGACTAGACTCCTGGTGTTTTTGGCTACTTGTATTCCGAGATTACACTTGACATGTGGCTGTGCCCTTGGTAGTTGATTCAGTGCGAAAAATCTTTTTCCTAGGTTTGCTTTGAAAAAAAAGTCTGCCACCTTAGAACACTTGAGATGGCTTGTTCTGAACACTTAGCATACTCTCTACCTCTTCAATTAAAATATCAATGTCATCCACCACGCAATTTGCCGCAACTCTCGCTGTTGACCTTTTTGCTTACTTAGGGGCTCCATTTGGGCTTCTTTTTGACTTCCGTTTGCCCATCTTGTTACAATCCCCCGATGCTAGCCGCTCGTGTAATTAGGGAATTATATGCCCTGTGAATTTAGTACTAGTAAATGCAACAAAACGTAGATACCTGGATGATGCTGAGTGCTCGCTTCCCTAGCTCAGTCTTGAGATCCGAAACCAAGAGGGGTGGCCCAGCCCAGCCTCCTCCGGGCTCCGATGGGTGTGGACAGGCCCGCGCTTGGGAGAGAGAGGCCGGTCTTGTGGTGTTGGGAGGGTGATGTCACATCCTGCGCCTCGTGAAGAGCCTGCTGGGGGACCGAGTCCCACCCCAGCAGGAATAGAGGCACAGAGGATTGGTACTGCCTGGAGCCTCGGATGGCCCGTCAGGAAATCCCACACTGCGGGAGAGAGAGGTCTTGTGCTGCCTGGGGCCTCGGACGGCCCCTGAAGAAATCCTGTGCTGCGGGAGAGAGAGAGGCTGGTCTTCTGGCTTCAGGAGGGTGACGTCACCACCCGCACCGCGTGAAGAGCCTGCTGGGGACCAAGTCCCACCCCAGCAGGAATGGAGGCACAGAGGATTGGTACTGCCTGGGGCATCGTACGGCCCGTGATGAAATCCTGCGCTGCGGGAGAGAGAGGTCTTGTGCTGCCTGGGGGAGAGAGGCCGGTCTTGAGGTGTCGGAACGGTGACGTCACCTCCCGCACCGCGTGAAGAGCCTGCTGGGGGACCGAGTCCCACCCCAGCAGGAATGAAGGCACAGAGGATTGATACTGCCTAGGGCCTCGGACTGCCCGTGAAGAAATCCCGCGCTGCGGGAGAGAGAGGTCTTGTGCTGCCCCAGGCCTCGGACGGCCCGTGAAGAAATTCCTACTTTATTATTGTTCCAATGTGCTTACATTTTGGGGAACAATTTGGTCAAAATGTTTAAAAAATATTCAATGTAACATTCAATTATCAATTAAAAATATTTTTCTTTGAACTGCCTCACCAGATTTGATTGATTTTCTCCTAAACCCATGTTATTCGATCTATTTTTTGCTCTTGCTTTTAAGGTGAAACTTTCCCTTCGGAAAGATACTTCTAAATTGTCCATATTAACATGGTGGAACTTTATTTGTGATGAACATAGAATAGCTACTGTTTCTTCTTTATTGTTATCTCAGAAAATTAGATCTGATTTATTCTGGTTAGCTTTTACTATATATCTTTCTTCTCACTCACCTATACTTTAGCTCTTAATCTATTTCCATTTCTATTATATCTTTCTATCCACTTTCCGTTTTTTTTTCTTTCTTTCTTTTTTATCTCTTTCATTCCTATCTGTTTCTCTCATTTTCTTTCTCTTTTCTTTTTCCCTTTCTCTTCTTTTTATACAAAAAATATCTATTATATATTTGTACTCTCGAGCAACTACTTTATATACTCTGAGCAATTCCATTACTTTGTAATTCAATTGTTATTATTCAATATTGATGTTGTATTGCTACTGATTATACTTCTCTTGCTTTAACTCTTTAATAAAAAATATTTAAGGAAAAAATAATTGTACAGACATTTGTGCAGGTAGGTGGAGTACATTCCTGTGAAAAATGGGGTGGTGGGCGGGGAGGGAATGGGGGCAAATTTGATTTTGTCCAGGGCATTCTCTGCGCAAAGGCCGGCAGTGGGTCAGAAGCAGAAAAGAAAATTGATTCCTTTTTATTTTGGACACAGGGTGCAAACCTTACAAATTCTTTTGTTTTATAACCTTTAAATGATTAGTTACTGTGTTGCCTGCACTTCTTACCTTTGCACTAAACGCTCCTTTTTGCTACAGTTTTTGTTTTGGTATATCTTTGTTGTAACTATTGTATGGCTAAAGCAAATACAAAGTATTAAATAGGAACTATTCATGCATGCAAATAGTAACATTAATTTTACATTTTTCTGCTGTAGTCATCTAGCTATCCATAACTATGTAAAACGCACAAGTATAATAATTTCCTTTTAGAACGCTATCCTTTTAGCATCTAACTACCCAGGGCTCACATGGAATATTGTGCCGCTCTGCCTTTCTGAATATGTTGGGAGATTATCCATGTGCCTGTAATGAATTAATGTCTAGTGGCGTACTTATTTTTAGCAAAAGAGTACTGACATCAATGCTCACTTGTATTAAGAACCTAAAGGGCAGGCATGTAGCTGGATTTTACTGTATCCCACATTTAATGCAAAGTACAGTTGCATGGTAGCCTAGAACGAGTTCTTTTGAGAGCAAGACACAATTTATTATACTAAGCATTCGGAGGTGCTGTTGGAAAAAGTGCATTATTAAAGAGAAGGCAGTAGACTGTGGTACGAGCAGATGCAAAGATTAGAGGAAAATGTCACTGAGAGAGATCTCCTAACAACTAATCCTAGAGAGGTACAATCTGAAACAGAAGCTAGAATGTAAATGATATCTGTGCTGTTAAGACGCAGTTCAAACCATAACAAAAAGAAGAAAAGACAAGGTTCATATTATAAAGGATTTTGATTTAAAAATGATATACCCAAGTTGAAAAGAATCCTCTGCCAGACAGTAGCAATGGATTTCAGGGCTGTTGGCGCAGTTAGTATTTCAGCATCATGAAGTATTTCATGAAGAAATACAAAGTACATACACACATCCACTTAATGCTGCTAAATAGATAATATTAAAAAATATAGTGAATTAGAGTTTGAAGCAGGTTTTCCAAAGCAGATTACAACACTTGCTATATTTCAAAGTAATTGTAAATATTTTTATTATAAAATATTATATCTGCCTCAATCATTGCAGAGAGTGATGTTTAAAAAATGTCTCTGAGATTAAAAATGCTCATTTTGAATTTATAAAATATAATGGCTACTATCTGAAGGAAAAAGTCTTCCAAAAGTTAGTTTAAAACTCATGTGCATAGTCATCACTTGTTGGACCTATGTCTTCTCAGACTGGATTTGTGAGCAGCCTATTTACAAGCTTGGCATGACCTTGCACCTGCTTTCAAAACCTATTGCTTCCTGTTTACTGGTAGTGTACTTTAGGTCACCCCCCATCAGACTTTGCTTTCAAACATTATCGATCATATTTTGGATCAGCCAGAGGAGTGTGCATCTCTCCCTGAATGCTGTTTGCTGTTTGGTGTATGATTTCACCTCCTAGGGAGTGGTTGCTTTGCAATATATGAGGTACTATTTTACTTCTGTAAATACCCACAAAAGGGACACGCTTACCATTTCTCTAGGCAACTAATCTTGATGTATGTATGTATGTGTTGAATAGTTCAATATATTTATGTTCCATGCATCTATAGGTATACAATCTGGGCCACTATGCCTTGATGGTTGAGTCTGTTAATTCACACAATGGCCTTATAAGCCATTAATCATCACCCCCTCGCAATTTGTTCTATATTTATAAACATAATGGTATTTTCAGCTAGATACTTTTAGCAGCAGAGTAATGCTTTTTTCGTTCTGCTTTTACTGAGGAAAGGCCGATTGCCCTGACGTTCCTATGCAATTGTTTGGGTCCGTCTCATTCCTCTCCAATTTCTGTTCTCAATTTGTAAATGAGCCCTAGGCCTGATTTTAATTAAAACTGAGGGCCCGGGGCGTGGCCGGCAGCCGAGGGAAATGGCCGCCGACTAGAGCAGCTCCGGACCTCCACAGGCTTCCTCCAACATCCGTACAGCCATCCGAAGCCAAATCCACCCACAAAACGCAGCGAAGGTGTCGGAAGAATACGGGCTTTAAATAAGCCGCCCGCGATGCTGAAATTCCAACAATTAATGAAACAACACCATGGAAAGTGACCGCGGCCTGCGCGATACGCTGTGACCGGGGCCTCGAGTGATCCTCAAGCCCAGGAGGGCGTGGATGGCTTGCTCCCCCCGCTAGGCACAACAGAGAAAGTAACTCGAACGGTGATCAGGTACCAGCCGGCCGGGTTGCCAAGTGACATACCACACGTTTGATGCAGCCACAACCCGAATAAATACCCCCAGAGACGTGCTTGAGACACGGCGCACCGGCCACGTGTGACGAGGACCAAGGCCGGACGCGTCCCAGCTACACTGCGTGGATAGAGGTACGTGGTAGTGCAAATCTGAGTGGCGCTGAGAGACGGGCCCTGACACCCACCGGTGCGGCAAACTCCCCAGCTGCGAGGAGAAAAAGTGACGCAGCACCACCACAGACAAAGACCCCTCACTGACCGGCGGTGAAGGGGGAAAGTGACGCTGGTACCATCCCTGCTCAAGACCTATCGCCAGGCATAATCCAACTCGTTCCAGGCGGGGAGGGGGCCCAGCCATATCGAGCCAGTACTCCATGCACTAGTACTGGGGAAGACACACAGACACATCACCAAATAAAAGACTGGCCTGCAGAGCAAGACCGAGGGTCTGCCACGTCCCGGCGCCACAGAAGAGAAGACAGTCACTACACAGGCACCGGTGGAGAAAAAAGACCACCCATACAACACCCGTGTGGTGGGGGGAGGGCGCAGGCTCCCCACAACGACGATCACTCACGCACAACAACCTAGCACCGCAAGCCCCCAAAACAAACACAAAACTGCCTCACCAACCAGGGTAAGCAGTGACGTCACAAACGGGTAGGAAACCCGAAAGGCCGCGTGTGACTGCGTGTCACACTGGCAGGCAGCGGTGAGTACTGCCAACTAAGGATCCATCATTACGTAAAATCACTACATACCCAGACAAATGGGGGGACGCAGCCAGCGTGTCATAAACCAAAACAAACTCGACAAGTATGCCTATAATAAATCCACTCAGGACCCACCGGACCACAACGAGACCACCGTAGCAGAACGTGATGCCACGGCAGAGAAAAAAATCATGTTGCAGGCCATAATGACTACGTTAAACAAGGTGCACACATCCCTAGAGTCTCGAATAGACACTGTAACTACAGAACTTTCGCTAATCCATGCAGACTTCAGAAAATTGAGCTCGAGAGTGACAGAAGTGGAAACAACAACAACAACTTTATGTGCAGACACTACCGCCCTTCAGCGGCAAATGAAATAACTGGAAACGGAACGCAAAAATATGGCTGCAAAACTAGACGATTATGAAGGCCGCTCTCGACGCAATAACCTCAGAATCGTGGGGGTGCCAGAAGGAACAGGAGGGCCGGCACTCGACCTATTTGTGGAAGACCTTATCAAGAATCACCTACAACCCAGAGGACTCTCCCATTATTTCTCAGTCGAAAGAGCCCACCACATCCCAGGAGGTAGGCCTAAGCCAGGTGCGCCCCCCAGGCCCATACTGGCCTGAATTTTCAATTTTCGAGACCGAGACCTCATTCTTCAAACAGCCAGGGCGGCACCACCGGTGCGTTATGAACAGAGCACAATCTCCTTCTTCCCTGACTACACAGCCAATGTGGCAAAACAAAGGCGAAGCTTCTTTGCGGTAAAGCAAGAACTACGAAACCGTGAACTCAAATACTCAATGATGTTTCCTGCGAAGCTACGAGTGGAGGCAGACGGGAAAGTATGGTTCTTTACGACGCCGGAGGAGGCGCAAGAATGGCTTGAGGGATGGCACCGAGTCACCAACCCTGGAAAAGCGGGGAAGAACTACAGTCGACAAGCATCGGGAGTGGCTCAGTCAGAACTGGGAGGAACAATGACTGCAAAAGAGGTTCCTGACAAAGAGAACTGAACGAATAGAGGTCTCCCCCTCATAATCAGACACTAACGAAGAAAGGCATACCATGTCGAAATGAAGTACTTCCACTTGCTGAGTGCGGGACTGCTCTAATCACTGACAAAGGCACCCAGAAAACAACGACCAACAACTGGACGATCAATGATAACCGACACAATCTCTGAAACATCCAGAGACACTCACTGATTTGCCGCTGTAGGTGAGCAATGTGGGACTGGGATATCCGTGATTAATACGATAACATAATTGAAAATAGTAATCTAATGTATAAAGGATAAGAGGATGTCCTGGGGAGACTACCGAAGAGGCTCCCCCCTATAAAAAAGGTACTGGGTAATGGGTATTAGGCACTCTGCAATGTTGGGGAGGCGGGTAGTTCTTAAACCGTCATGCAGGGAGGCAGGGAGGGGGGTGGGACGAAGGCCTAGTTCTAATGGTTTCAGTTTAATTTTTCTTCACTTTTTGATACAGTTCTTGGTATGACCTACAGACACTCATAAGGGACCTACGCCTCAACACTACTGTCAGGATTACGATACATACAACTCTAATGCCACACACAGATATGCAACCTAGCCACGCCGCTTCCAAGCCCACACGTATTCAGCACCTACCACTGCTATCTTGGAATGTGAATGGCCTCTGAGATAAGTTAAAGAGGGGACTGGTCCTGCAATATCTTAAACGCAGAGCGCCAGGGATAGTCCTGATGCAGGAGACCCATCTGGTTGGGGCAACCTGCAAGGCCCTTGATAGATGGGACTTCAAATTAGCAGTCCATTCCGTGTTCACATTCGGCTCACGAGGGTTGGGAATTTTAATTAAGAAACAATGCCCAATCATTGTCAAATACACACAAACAGATGATCAGGGCCGGTTCGCGGCCGTCTCATGCCAATGGGAGGGACGTACGCTCAACTTTGTGACAGTGTATATCCCCCCAGCACTCCACTCGCTGGCATTCAGCGCATTTCTATTCCGACTTCCAGAGGGAGAACTAATCATAGGAGGTGACTTTAACGCGACTCTCGATGACACTTTAGACCGAACACCCCCCCGACAACAACATCGCACACACTCCAACTTAGCAGACTTCCTTGAGACAATAGGATTAGTGGATATCTGGCGTTCACAATTCCTGCAGGCACGAAAATATACATATCATTCAGGCGCACACAGCAGCCTCTCCAGAATAGACTGCATGCTGGCACCAGCAGACTGTGTGGGGAGATTCGAAGAAATGACTCACTTGCCAAGGGGCTTATCAGATCACTCCCCCGTCTTTGCTAAATATACATGGCACAGGGCAACACAATGTCGTATATTTCCGATATACCCAGGCTACCTTAAAAACCCCAAGATCTGCAAGGGATTGACCGACACTATGAAACACTACTTCAGCAAAAATGAGTCCTTGGTCTCTTCACCCCTCACTTTGTGGGGGGCATATAAAACTGTTCTTCGTGGACAGGCCATCTCCCTGATTACAGACCACAAAAAAGAAAAGGCAAAGACGGTACTGACACTTGAGCAGGAGGTGAGCACCTTAGAATCACTTCACGCGCAAGACCCCTCAGACACGAAAACACACCGACTTCAACTTAAAAACAGGAATACAAAGAATACCTATGGGAGGATGCGAAAACCCGACTGACTACTACTTTACATACAATATACGAAGTGGGGGATAAAGCCGGTAGGCTCCTCGCCTGGCTTGATAAGCGAGAACGAGCGGACAGATAGGTGGCTGAACTCCAACTCGCCACAGAAGAAATTGTAACTGACCCACAAGCGATAACTGACACGCTGGCACTTCATTATGAGCAGGTATACACCCCAGCAATCACAATACAGCAAGAGGAAGCAGAGGCATTCCTCCGAGACATCCAGCTCCCCACACTCACAGAGGAAGAGAATCAATTGCTAGAAACAGGACTCTCAACTGAAGAGTTAACAACAGCGATAGGAAATATACAGTCAGGGATAGCTCTAGGGCCGAACGGCATCCCTATAGAACTATATAAGCGAAGTGCAACTGTAATCGCCCCACACCTATTGAAAATGTTTAATGCCAGCTTAGAAATGGGAGAGCTCCCAAGGGACCAGAGAACAGCGATGATAGTGGCCATCCATAAACCCGGTAAGCCGGCCCGAGAAGGTGCCTCTTATCGACCTATCTCTTTGATCAACGCAGAAGCCAAGATCTTAGCCAAAACATAGGCCAACAGACTTACACCGCACCTAGCTAAGCTAATACACCCGGACCAATCAGAGTTTATGCCGGGCAGAAATACAGCCTTAAATCTCAGGCGCCTCCACAATGTACTGGGACGCAAACATACGATACAAGAAGAGGCCATAATATTATCTCTTGACGCACGCACGGCCTTTGACATGGTCGAGTGGCCTTTCCTCTTTGCAGTTCTCACACGGATGGGATTCGGGCCTAAAGTTTGCGCATGGGTAAAATTGCTATATACAAAACCACTCGCACACGTAGTGGCAAACGGACATATATCCAGAGAATTCCCCTTGGGCCGAGGTACAAGACAGGGCTGTCCACTGTCACTGCTCCTGTTCGCCCTCGTGCTGGAGCCACTGGTGGCCTGGATAAGACAAGATCCGATTGTCCGTGGGCTCCGCTGGACGGAAGGGTGGGAAGATCGCATATCTCTCTATGCGGATGATGTGCTCTTATATATGGCCTCCCCCAAACGCTCATTACATAAACTACTGAATATATGTGACACATATGGGAAACACTCTGGATACACCATTAACTGGAACAAATCAGATCTTTATGTCCTGAGAGGACCGCCACCGAGATACTAAACACTGGCAATCATTACCATTAACACTACTAGGAAAAGCAGCACTTTTCAAAATGATGGCGCTTCCTAGATTCCTCTACACACTGCAAAATACCCCATTCTTGGTTCCCCCATCCTATTTCCGGGCAATAGAGGCAGAAGTCACCAAACTTCTTTGGAATGGTAAGTCGGCCCGAATAGCTATGACTAAACTAATCAGAACTTGGTATGACGGTGGCATTGCGCTCCCAAATATACAAACGTATTATTGGGCGTCCCAACTGACAGTAATTAATCACTGGTTACATGTCCCTCATACGGACCCCGCTTATCGACTAGATAGGCTAGCGCTGGGAACGGGAGGGATCAACCGAGCTCTATACAACAAGAACCAGAACACGACCCTGTTGGGACCGACAAAGCAGACACTCCATATATGGCCCACGGTACTTAGGAAGCTCGGCTGGGACACTAAGATCACACAAGCAACACCCCTTTGGGAACCCGGCAAGCTAGGCACGCTATGCAAAAGCAAAGGGTTCAAACAATGGGACAACATAGGAATATCAAAAGTGGGAGATCTTTGGACCAAAGGGAAAGTAATCACATTCTCGCAACTTCAAGAACAGTACGAGATGGCACCCACGGAAATGTTCCGTTACTTACAGATCAAACATGCATTAGAAGCGATCATCCCACCTGACACTATCCTCCCTGAAGCCTCTCCATTGGAAGACAGACTTCTGACAGAGCACATGGAAAAAAAAGCCATATCCCTAACCTACCGCAAAATTATCAACAACCAACCTGACCCCACGCAGCTTCTACGGGACAAATGGCAGAAAGATGTGGGAGAATTAGATGATACGGACTGGCAGGAGACATTAGAATCCCCAAGGGAGGTGGCGATATCATCTAGGTTGCGCCTCGTTCAACTTAAAATACTCCATAGGATCTACTACACTAGGGTCACATAATGCAAGATAGGTAAGACTGACGACCAACTCTGCTTGCAACAATGTTGGGCAGTGGGTAATTTTTCACATGATATGGGAATGTCCAGAAATAGCGACGTACTGGGAGACGGTTATGTCCACAATAACAAGAGTGTGTGAGGCCCCGGTACCACCAGAACCCCGGTGCTGTCTTCTAAATGTATGGGAGGCAACGGACCTTAATACCACAGCGCAGACCTGGGCGACACTAGGTATGACAATAGCTAAGAGAAATATTGCCAAATACTGGGGTGCATTCAATTACCCACTATAGGAGAATGGTGTAACGACATGGATATGGCTATGGTGGCCGAAAAGGCTGTATACAAACACAGAGGGTGTCCCAAAAAATGGGAACGACTATGGGGAAAATGGAACACTTTTAGAGGTGGCATATGTACAATACCAACAGTGGAATCCTCACTGGAAGACGGTTAACGATTCAAAAGTGGCAATAACGTAAATTGATAACTATGCGCATGTAATGAACATTCACGATTACTGTCGTAATGATGTAATGCACAAACTGATGTACTATGCAAAGGCCTCAATGATTGTTAAAGATACAGTTACATGTCATGTACCAAATAAAAATAAAAACAATAAAAAAATTAAAAAAACTGAGGGCCCCATGCCCTTGGATCGGGTCCTCCTTAGCCCTAGAAGCACCGCATTGTAATAAGCTCCAAGTTGACCACTGGGTAGGTCCCACCTAATTAGGTCTATAGCCAGCCTGTGCTCACTGCATCCTGGGTTAGCCCAGAGGATACAACACCTAGGAGCGCTCACAGTCCCAAGGTTCAATTCCTGCATACTCATCTTCTTTATTTTTATTTTAAATTTTTCAAATTTCTAACTTGCAATTTTAAATATCCTGATTTGCCCCTTTTTTCAGTACACATAGCTCAGGCAACATTTATAGATCCGACGCAGCAGATCTGATGTGATTGTTCTTCTGAATTCCTTCACTTTGTCCACGAGGCAACCACACCCACCAACACTCCCCCTCTATGAGGATACTGCGCAGGCAGCCTTCTCACTGTTATCTTCCTGACTCAGACAAGTCAGCCCTGTAGACTGTATCCAACAGGGAGAGCAGCCTTGTAGAGAACAACACGGCGGTCTCAATAGGAGCATACATTTGCCCCATAAGGTAAGCTGCCTGGAATGACCAACACTTTTTCAATCAGAGTGTTCTTATTAATATTCATTTATTTTTTCTTATTCCACCATCTGCTTTCATACATTGTTTTAAATTTTTAGGTCATTGCCATATTGAAGATAGACCATCCTAGTTGCTATCCTAATTTAACTCCACAAGACCTCGTGTCTATTGAAGAGAGCCTATTATAGCTGTTCCAAATTCCTCTAAGGTGAGCCACTCCTTGTTCATCCTATTACTCACCAAAGCTAGTTTGTTGTACAGACATTATTTTTATACACGAGCACCTCTATTTTTAAGGAACTAATAAGGGTACTGCAGCCCCCTACAAGTCCATATTAGATGCTTTCTCACCAACCAGGAAGGATTACTGTTGCTACTCCTTAGTAGTCCCTACCATGTGGACCAGCTCTACTACGGTTCACTGACAAAATATCGATGTTAAAAATATAGAAGTAAAAAATATCGATGCAAAAATATAGAATGCAAAAATATCGACTCTGTATACTTAAAAAGGTAAGTACAAAAATATCAAGAAAAAAATATCGATGTAAAAAATATAGTTGTACAAAATCGAATTTTATATATATATAAAATAAAATAATAAATACTAAGGGGCCCATTACGATGGCGGGCGGACTTTGTCCGCCCGCCACCGCACTGGAGCCAGGGACCACCCGCTGATGTCGCGGCGGTCCCGCCAGGCACATATGATGCGCCCGCCACACTGGCGGGCGCATCCACATATTATACATTGCGGCGGGCGGTGCTGTCAGCAGCACCTGCCGCAAGGTACAAAATGCATGTTGTGCTTTTGCATGCACAACGTGACAGGCACCGCGCGGTGTACCCCCCACCCCCCAACATCCTGTGGGCCCGCAACGGGCACCCAAATGCGAATACTGCCTGCCTTTTCATGGCGGTAATGCCGCCATGAAAAGGCACCTCTCTGCCTACATCCTAATATGGATGGCGGTGTCTCACAGACACCGCCACCATATTAAGGCCGTTTACCGCACGGTCGACAATTCGACAAGCGGTAACGCGGCGGGCGGTATTTACATCCGCCGCTGACCCCCCAGCCATGCTAATATGGCGGGGGGTAAATGGGTGGCAGATGGAGGGAAATGGAGGGCGGATCGCCACCGCCATGCGGGCAGTGGCGATCCGCCCTCCATCGTAATGACCCCCTAAATATCTTAAATAATAAAATTAATATAAAAAATAAAGTAGATTTAATATAAATTAAAAAAATATAATAAATACAGTTAATTAAAAAAGTTAAACACACATACATAAAAATTCATATATAGTTACTTTAAAACAATTAATAAACTATTAATTTTAATTTATTTTATAATTTTAAAATGATATAACAATTTACATATATATATATATATATATATATATATATATATACATTGTATTTCAAACAACCTCCGTTTAGAGACGCACTCGAAACCAGCCCATTGACGGCACTAGGCTCCTCTTTTGTCGGACATTTGAATTCAAGCCTAACGCGTTTCGGAGCGTGGCTGCTCCTTGGTCACAGGCAGTTCAAAATGACCACGCAAACAACATGGCGCGTGGTCATTTTGAACTGCCTGTGACCAAGAGCAGCCACGCTCGAAGCGTTAGGCTTGAATTCAAATGTCCGACAAAGAGAGCCTAGTGCCGTCAATGGGCTGGTTTGAGTGCGTCTCTAAACGGAGGTTGTTTGAAATACAAAATGATATGCGGCAGACCGAGCCGCGGAGACTGCACCACCTGTGGATAATACGGGGACTATGGAGACGCAGAATTAGTGAAGTCTCCAGCCAGTGTTTCCAGCCAAAGGGGAAAAAAACACTTAATACGGCGACCCTTGAATCGGAAGCCCACTGGAGGGCTATGAACAATATCGATAATGTGAATGCGACCGCAAAACCCACTGAGGGAAACAACTATATGCAAGGGGCAAGTAACCTACTAAAGGACAGTACTACTACGAGTACCAGCATGCAATAATGGCTAGTTCATCTGCCGCCCACTGGAGGGCCAAATAAAGGACGTGCTGGTAACAATGCCTCCTTGTTGTTTGCGTGGTCATTTTGAACTGCCTGTGACCAAGGAGCAGCCACGCTCCGAAACGCGTTAGGCTTGAATTCAAATGTCCGACAAAAGAGGAGCCTAGTGCCGTCAATGGGCTGGTTTCGAGTGCGTCTGTAAACGGAGGTTGTTTGAAATACAAAATGATATGCGGCAGACCGAGCCGCGGAGACTGCACCACCTGTGGATAATACGGGGACTATGGAGACGCAGAATTAGTGAAGTCTCCAGCCAGTGTTTCCAGCCAAAAGGGGAAAAAAACACTTAATACGGCGACCCTTGAATCGGAAGCCCACTGGAGGGCTATGAACAATATCGATAATGTGAATGCGACCGCAAAACCCACTGAGGGAAACAACTATATGCAAGGGGGCAAGTAACCTACTAAAGGACAGTACTACTACGAGTACCAGCATGCAATAATGGCTAGTTCATCTGCCGCCCACTGGAGGGCCAAATAAAGGACGTGCTGGTAACAATGCCTCCTTGTTGTTTGCGTGGTCATTTTGAACTGCCTGTGACCAAGGAGCAGCCACGCTCCGAAACGCGTTAGGCTTGAATTCAAATGTCCGACAAAAGAGGAGCCTAGTGCCGTCAATGGGCTGGTTTCGAGTGCGTCTCTAAACGGAGGTTGTTTGAAATACAAAATATATATATATATGGGTATATATATATATATATATATATATATATATATATGTGTATATATATATATATATATATTACCTACTGGCGGTCGCCAGTAGGTAGTTATAGTTAGGACCTCGTTTTTATTCAAATAGCGTTTTTTCTTTTGCCAATATCTTTGGCGCCGTTTGACGAATCTTCGCAAAATTGTCAAAACTAGTGGGGTGCTCTGGTCAGCTCCTGTCTTGAAAGTTTCGGGGTGATTCGTCACGCGGGGGCGCAGAAAAAAAAGGGGGGTCCCAAAATGCGTTTTCCCCATGTTAATTTCCATAGGGACTTTAGACAAAGCTACAGCCCGAACTGCTGAACGGAATTACACAAAATTTGGCAAAAAGGTAGGTCTTGATATCTGAGCACCGAGGAGGGTTCGCGAACCCTCCCGGGCATGAGCTTCACTCTGATTGGCTGACAACACTCCAAACCAGGAACTGTTGGCAGCCATCTTGTGACTCAGTAGAACCGAGTCACAAGAAAAGAGAAAAAAGAAGATGAAAAACAAGAAAAGGGGGCAGGTTAGAAATAGCCTGACCCCCTAGGCCTAATCAGGGGGTCCCACAAGGACCCCAGGGCCAAAAAAAGCATTTTTTTTTAAAGAATCGGCAGAATTTACACTGTGGTCACGAATCTTGCCGAGAAAAAAAAATAAATGATGCGCGGACTCCCGCGCTTCATTTTAATGAGCCCCCGGGTGGGCCAGGTCCCGGGGGCAATGCCAAAATTATATGCAGGGGCACGTGCCCCCCCGCAGCCCCGGGGACCGCCACCTCCCCGGGGCTTTGTTAATAAATGCGTGGGGGGGTCCCAACCCCCCAAGCTGCCCCAGGGACTGCCACCTCCCCGGGGCTTTCAAATTTAAAACATGGGGGGCCTCGCTGGCCCCCCAAGCTCCAGGGACCGCCACCTCCCCGGGGCTTATAATAATTATAAGGGGGGCCTCATAGGCCCCCCCAAGCCCTGGGAACCACCACCTCCCTGGGGCTTCAAAGTAAATTAGGGGGGCCTCGCGGGTCACCCCAAGCCCCGGGGACCACCACCTCCCCAGGGCTATGCAAATTGAGGGAGGGGGGCCGCGCGGCCCCCCTCCAGGAGCCCTTGATGGCCCTGGGGACCGCCACCCCCAGGGCCAGCTCCTGCAAAGTCCCAGGGTGCCCACCCCTGAAACATTGCTGTTTGCTATGAAGCAAGAGCAGGAAAACCTGCTCTCGCTTCAATGAAGCAAAGCAGGATTGCTTTTGAGCAAGGGGACCTGCATGTTAGCAGCTCCCCTTGCTCAAAAGCAATGCCGGCTCCCGCAGGAGGCGGGGAGCCAGTGGGACCGTGGGGGCATTGGGGCTCCCCCCACGGTCCCCAATGCAAAGGGCTGGCCCCGGGTTATGGGTTCCCCGGGGCCAGGAGTGGCCCGGGAGGGGGGCCATGCGCCCCCCGTCTTAATTTTTTTTTAAAAATGGCCGGGCCCCGGGGCCAAAAATGGCCCAGGGGAGGGGGGCCACGCAGCCCCCCTCCTCACAGATATATATAAAAAAAAAATAAACCAGGCCAGGCCCCGGGGGATGGGGTCCCCGGGGCCAATAGTGGCCCAGGGAAGGGGGGCCATGCGGCCCCCTTCCCGTTGGTTTAAAAAAAAAATGCTCAGGCCCCGGGGGATGGGATCCCCAGGGCCAAAAGTGGCCCAGGGAAGGGGGCCATGCAGCCCCCCTCCCATAAACTAAGAATTAAAAAAAAGAAAAAAGAAACCGGCAACTCGTCGGAGGCCCCGCTCCCTCCCTGCAGCACTCTGCAAACGCGCCCCCTGGTGCGTTCTAAGTTGGGGGATTAAGTCCCCTTGAATACTGAGGGTCAACTAGCCCACTAGGTGCCTTCAGTAAGCACCACAGCGCTGCGTTGCAGAGAGGTGGTCTGAGGCCACGCCCCTTTTTACACCTCTCTGCAACGCAGCTCTGTGGCACTTACTGGAGGTACCTGGTGGGCTAGTTGGCCCCCAGGGACCCTCAGGATTCAAGGGGACTTAATCCCCCAACTTACAATGCTCCAGGGGGCGCGTTTGCACAGTGATGCAGGGAGGGGGTGGGGCCTGACATAACAAGTGTGCAAACACGCCCCCTGGCACGTTGTAAATTGGGGGATTAAGCCCCCTTCAATCCTGAGGATCCCTGTGGGCCAACTAGCCCACCAGGTACCTCCAGTAAGAGCCACAGAGCTGCGTTGCAGAGAGGTGGTCTGAGGCCATGCCCCTTTTTACACCTCTCTGCAAGGCAGCTCTGTGGGGCTTACTGGAAGTACCTGGTGGGCTAGTTGGCCCCAGGGACCCTCAGGATTCAAGGGGACTTAATCCCCAACTTACAACGCACCAGGGGGCGCGTTTGCACAGTGGTGCAGGGAGGGGGTGGGGCCTGATATAACAAGTGTGCAAACATGCCCCCTGGTGCGTTGTAACTTGGGGGATTAAGTCCCCTTCAATCCTAAGGGTCCCTGGGGGTCAACTAGCCCACCAGGTACCTCCAGTAAGCGCCACAGAGCTGCGTTGCAGAGAGGTGGTCCGAGGCCATGCCCCTTTTTACACCACTCTGCAAACGCAGCCTCTGGTGCACTGCTGGTGGGGCGATGAGGTCCTCTTGTGTCCTGAGGACCTCAGGACACAAGTGGACTTCATCCTCTGAGCAGCAGTGCACCAGAAGCCGCGTTTGCAGCGTGGTGTAAAATGGGGCATGGCCTCGGAACACCTCTCTGCAATGCAGCTCTGTGGCACTTACTGGAGGTACCTGGTGGGCTAGTTGGCCCCCAGGGACCCTCAGGATTCAAGGGGACTTAATCCCCCAAGTTACAATGTACCAGGGAGCGTGTTTGCACAGTGGTGCAGGGAGGGGGCGGGCCTAATATAACAAGTGTGCAAAACGCCCCCTGGCGCGTTGTAATTTGGCGGATTAAGTCCCCTTCAATCCTGAGGGTCCCTGGGGGCCAACTAGCCCACCAAATACCTCCAGTAAGTGCCACAGAGCTGTGTTGCAGAGAGGTGGTCCGAGGCCACGCCCCTTTTTACACCGCTCTGCAAACGCGGCTTCTGGTGCATTGCTGGTGGGGCGATGAGGTCCTCTTGTGTCCTGAGGACCTCAGGACACAAGTGAACTTCATCCTCCGAGCAGCAGTGCACCAGAAGCCGCATTTGCAGCGTGGTGTAAAAAGGGGCGTGGCCTCGGAACACCTCTCTGCAACGTAGCTCTGTGGCGCTTACTGGAGGTACCTGGTGGGCTAGTTGGCCCCCAGGGAGCCTCAGGATTCAAGGGGACTTAATAGGGACGTTATAGTTAGAAATTAGCATTTACAAAACCTTGGAAATTCACGGAAAAAACCATAGGTTTTAGGGACGTTATAGTTAGAAATTAGCATTTAAAAAACCTTAGAAATTCACTGAAAAAACCATAGGTTTCAGGGACGTTATAGTTAGAAATTAGCATTTAAAAACCTTTGAAATTCACTGAAAAAACCACAGGTTTCAGGGACGTTATAGTTAGAAATTAGCATTTAAAAAACCTTAGAAATTCACTGAAAAAACCACAGGTTTCAGGGATGTAATAGTTAGTTGGGCATTTCACTCGTACAAAACCAGAGAAATTCGGCTGTTATAGTTAGTAGAGCTAACTATAACTCGCGCCCCCGCAATGCACTGCTGATGACGTCACATATTACATCACTCATGACATGGTCAGTGACATCACTGATGACATCACTGATGGCATCTCAAATGACATCACTGATGACATCACTGATGACATCATCCATGTGATAATCTGATGCACCTCCTCACACCCTAATAAAACCTTTTATACACCCACTCTAAAATACAGACTACCAATATCGAAACCATAGACAGACCAATAGCAGTTAGTACATACCCGCTCAGTGATTCCTAGGTCTACACACACACATCCACTCATTCACCCATACAGTAACTCATACATGCAGTCACTCATCAATACAGCACTATCATATGCACTCATACACCTATACATACACTCACACACCGCCACTCATCCATAGACTTACTCACCCACCTCCTCAGTCATGCAAAGAATCAATCACACCAATTTACTCACCTATACAGTTATACACAGACCACCTCACTTATTTATACAAATACTAACACATACTTACTCTCTTATACAATCACTGATACAAGCACACACTCATCCATACAGCCACTCTCACAATCACTCACTCTCACGTATAGTCATTTATATACTCCAACACTCACATATACTGCCTTTCACATATATAGTTACTCACACATATACCACTGAGACATCCATTCACTCACCAACACACCCATACACACACTCACCCACCCATACAGACCTTCACAGATGCACTCTTGAACCCATACACCCAGTGAATCACCCACTCACACATCTATGCACAGAGTCACATACCCCCACCCACTCACACAGACACTCAGGCACCCATACAGATACTCAGACAACCAATCAATAACCCATATAGGCAGTCATGTACCTACTCACCAACCCATGCAGCTGCTTATACACAACTGACAGACTGATACAGACATTTACACAGTTTACTCACTAACCCATGTATTCAGTAAGATACGCTTAATCAGTCAGTTAGACAATCAGTCACGCACCTACTAAATCATCCATTTAGACACTTATACACCCACTCATTCTTCAATACACCTTGGCATATATATATAAAACATATTTAAACTTTAAAGAAACACACATTCACTGGATGATGTCATCAGTGATGTCATCAGTGATGTCATTTGAGATGTCATCAGTGATGTCATTTGAGATGTCATCAGTGATGTCATCAGTGATGTCACTGACCATGTCATGAGTGATGTAATATGTGACGTCATCAGCAGTGCATTGCGGGGGCGCGAGTTATAGTTAGCTCTACTAACTATAGCGGCCAAATTTCTCTGGTTTTGTACGAGTGAAATGTCCAACTAACTATAACATCCCTGAAACCTGTGGTTTTTTCAGTGAATTTCTAAGGTTTTTTAAATGCTAATTTCTAACTATAACGTCCCTGAAACCTGTAGTTTTTTCAGTGAATATATATATATATACATATATGTGTGTACCAGTAACATAACATCTATTTAAAAAACATTCTATTATAAATTAAAACATTAAAATATTTAAAAATCTTCGAACTTAAATTTCCCACTCCAGTGAGTGCAACAGTAGGGAAAGTGTTGGATAGAGGGCGGGTAAAAATACTATTCCCACTCCAGTGAGTGCAACAGTAGGGAAAGTGTTGGAGAGCGGAGGGGTAGAAATTTCTATTCCAACTCCAGTGAGTGCAACATTAGGGAAAGTGTTGGATAGCGGAGGGGTAAAAATGACTCTTCTCACTCCAGTGAGTTCAACAGTAGGGAAAGTGTTGGATAGCAGAGGGGTGAAAATTACTATTCCAACTCCAGTGAGTGCAACAGTAGGGAAAGTGTTGGATAGTGGAGGGGTAAACATTACGATTCCCACTCCAGTGAGTGCAACAGTAGAGAAAGTGTTGGATAGCGGAGGGGTAAACATTACTATTCCCACTCCAGTGAGTGCAACAGTAGGGAAAGTGTTGGATTCGGAGGGGTAGAAATTACTATTCCCACTCCAATGAGTGCAACAGTAGGGAAAGTGTTGGATAGCAGAGGGGTAAAAATTACTATACTCACTTCAGTGAGTGCAACAGTAGGGAAAGTGTTGGATAGCGGAGGGGTAAAAATTACTATTCCAACTTCAGTGAGCGCAAAAGTGGGTAAAGTGTTGGACAACGGAGGGGTAAAAATTACTATTCCCACTCCAGTGAGTGCAACAGTAGGGAAAGTTTTGGATAGCGAAGGGGTAAAAATTACTATTCCCACTCCAGTGAGTGCAACAGTAGGGAAAGTGTTGGATAGCAGAGTGGTAAAAATTACTATTCCCACTCCAGTGAGTGCAACAGTAGAGAAAGTGTTGGATAGTGGCGGGATACAATTTTCTATTCCCACTCCAATAATTGTAAAAGTAGGGAAAGTGTTGGATAGCAGAGGGGTATAAATTACTATTCCCACTCCAGTGAGTGCAACAGTAGGGAAAGTGTTGGATTGCAGAGGAGTTACAATTATTATTCTCACTCCAGTCAAGTCAAAATTAAACACAAAGAAAATTTTAACAACAATAAAAATATTTAAAAAACAAAATAAATAAAAAATTATATAAATATGTTAAAAATTCAAATACAAATATATTCAATATTAAAATTTTTAAAACCATATTATAATGTTAAATACATATAACAAATACCTACAAATATTATATTAAATAACATAAAAAATAATTTCCAAACAAATTAATATTTGTAATTAAAAATTATTTAGAAAAAACCCCATTAATTATTACATAAATTTACTTTTTTAATTCCCTACCCTATAACAACACATAATTCACAACCCACATCTAAATTTAAAAAAAATTTAGGGGCCCATTACGATACCCGGCGTAAATAAATCTGCCAGGCATGGAATCGGCAAAATAGCGCCCGCATACACCGTCTGAACACCGACCACGCCATTACGATAACACAAACCGAAAACCGCCATCGGCGGAAAAATCGCACAAAATACCGCCCGCCATCGTCCGAGTCGGAGTCAAACCGCCCGCCACGGACGGAAACACGCCCGACAACACAAAACCGCCCGCCCTCACGGCCGACACACCGCACGTGAAATTACGATCGCACCGCCATGAGCGCGGGAAAACCACAAATATACCGCCCGCCAGCGCAAACAACGCCGATGCCAATCGACACGGCAGAAACCATGGCGCCCACGTCCCTGCACAGAAACCATCCGCTCACAAAACCAATAGCACACAACATGGCCAATAAGTCCACACAGCAAGGCACGCACAAATACACAAGCACAGTACACATCCCGAAAACACCCCCTGGACAAACAAAAAATACAAAGGCCAGAACACCAGACACAACACACCTGAAAACAACAGACCATGAGGACACACCCACATAGGTAAGTACAAAAGCAGCACTCCCACAGACCACAACCCCTTGCAACATTGTAAACCAGAGAGGAGAGGAGAGGACACAGTGACACAGCAAGGACAACAGCACACCACAGAAACGCACACATCACTACCACCACTACCACCACTACCACCACCACCAAACACCACCACCACCACCACCACCACCACCACCACCTCCACCACCACCAAACACCGGCACCACAAACCCCCTGCACATTACACAACACACACCGCACCAGCACCACAAACATCATGGCACCACAAAGAATGCCCAAGTTCACGCCCATGGAGCTGACGGTCATGGTCGACGAGATCATCAAGGTGTACCCACAAATCTATGGGAACATGGTCCAGCACACACCACTAGCCACCAGAAACAGAATGTGGAACCGGATCGTAGACCAGGTCAATGCAGTCGGGACCCTGCCCAGGAACAGAGTCGAAATAAACAAACGGTGGAATGACGTCAAGAGCCTGGTCAAGAAGAAGGAGGGCAAAAACAGAGAGCTGGCTGCCGTCACTGGCGGAGGGAATCCCGCGCTCTTCAAGACCTTCAAAGCGTGGGAGGAGAAGGTGCGAGTCATCATACATCCCGAGATCCTCGCCGGATTAGCAGGGGGAGTGGAGGCTGGTAAGTACAAACTAATGTATACCAGCACACCGCTATGTACTCACATGCACTACCACCATGCCACAGCTCCCAGGGACAAACACCCCCATGTCCAGCACACAATACACAACACATCACACACACATACAACAGACACCACCACACACAGCCCAAACAGAACAACTGTAAGATGCGTGGGGACATGTGCACACTCAGCCAGCCACGTAACCACCAACAGGTCCCCAAATATGCCAGAAGCGCCACAACGAGCACCCACCACACCCATGTGTCCGCCATAGCTGCACTAACCGACAAGTAACAGGTAAGTGGCAGGAACACAAAGTGCAGTGGGTGGGAGGGTGGACAGCCCAAGTACAAAACACACCAGGCCCCTAGTCCCACAGTACAGCAAGGAGGAGCATCCCCCACACCCCACAGCCATGTGTCAGCCACCGCAGTGCACAACGACAGCCGAAAGGTAGACATCACGGTCCACAGCAATCGGTATCAGTGGGTGTCCAGCCACCACTACGACCCACAACACCCCCCACCCCCACAGACCTGCAACATGGAGCACCCCCGCTTAGAGCCATGTGGCATCCAGTACAGTGCACGCACGAACAACTTGCAGGTGGGAAACTGGACAGGGCTGGATTACTGGAGGCATGAGGACCGGAACACGACCAACACATGGGACATGTCACGTAGCAGACGAACACGCAGCACCGCCCACCGTCACGAACAAGTGAACAATGTGCACACGGATATGAACCACAGAGTCACACCCCACATGACCCATCACAAACACAGCAACACCCAAGGAGCCACGTCTGCATGCACAAGCCACACTGAACATAGTACCACACGGCAGCCACTGTGCAACCCATCACACACAACCGAAACACCATTGAAGTCCTGTCCATGTAGCCCCCACTGCCTGTCAACCCCACACCCCACAACTACGCCTATGTAAGACAAACAACACTAGACGCAACAGAGCGGAACAACAGAAATGCACACGAACACCACTGAACCCATCAAACTCACAGACACACCATGCACATACAACATACCATCCATCCCATCCGTCAGCCCCAGTCTCATGAAAGGCATGTCATCCGCACAGCTGCCACACATACAGCAGTCACGCTAAGACACATGCCCATGACCAACCATGTGCCAGAAGTCAAGTCAGCGCACAACACACTGTGAGCAACAACACACAACATGGGCCACACCCCCCCCCGAGCACTGCAGTGATGCACATGGCACAGGGCAGCACGCACACCAAGGAGATGGGACAACTGCAATACGTTGGCTGGCACACAACTATCACTCACTCATAACGATGCGTCCAATGCCATGTCCAGTAACCACAACAGACAGCAAATATGCAGGGCATGTCAGGCATGCACACACCTCAGACCATGCACTGTCATGCTGCCACAACACATGTCACGTTCGGCACCCATGGCTCACAGCATGTACCCCAAAAGCATATCCCCTCCCAAATGAGAATCTGGGGCATGGCCCCCATGTTGCCATATGCGTTCCTAAGCGTTCCATTTGAACCCCAAAAGCATATCCCCTCCCAAATGCGAATCCGGGGCATGGCCCCCATGTTGCCATATGCGTTCCTAAGCGTTCCATATGAACTCCAAAAGCAAAGTAAAAACCAGACCCAGGATGGGCCAGGAGCCCGCATACACCAGAGTCACAATGAGTAGGGGCAAAGCAACACACCCATCGGCATGGCCAATCCGTCCCATGCCACATGTGCACAGCACACAGTCCCATTGCCTAGCACACACAACTACAGATGCCACAGCCACACACTCGCCTCCGGGAAACCCATGTACGAGATTGCACGAACTGCCAATGTCAGACGACTAATACATACTTCGCCAGGTGCAACACAATAACAAATCTCATTCTCTCCACAGGTGACGAACTGCTGGACGCTGGGGATGGAGACAGCAGCCAGCACAGCCAGCCAACAAGCCCCCAACGAGGACACACGGATCTGGAGGATCTGTCCACCTCTTCGGACACGGACCACCAAGCTGGCCCATCTGGCGTGGCAGGGCCCAGCCGCTCCCCAGGACCCCTCCAACCCACCAACCCATCATCCAGGGCTGCTGAACATTCCCAGCCCCCTGCTGCCACTGTCGTTGCGGCCACACCCACGGACATTGCGGCCACACCAACGGTCAATGCGGCCACACCCACGGTCATTGCGGCCACTACCACTGCCGCAACCGCCACCATCGCCGCACCGACCACCACCGCCACCACCACCACCACGTCTTCGCTGGCACCAGCCCCAGCGCAGGTGGTGGCCCGGCCGACTGGATCCACCCTGGGAGCCACAGCGAGGACCGCGGTATGCAATGTGGCTAGTGGGCAGGCCGGTGGCAGCAGGACTGGTAGGAGGAGCAGGGTCAGGGAAACGCCAGCCTCCCCTGGGAGCCATGCCCTGCCTCAAATGGCCAGAGTCCTTGGGGCCTATGAAGAGGCCCAAGAACAATGGGTCAGGTCTGCTTCAGACACGCGGGAGGTGCTGGGGGTGCTGAGGTCCATGGACGCCCGTATAGGTCAACTCGTGGACCTCATGGGCCAGCTGGTGGTGGCGGTGGGGTCACAGGCAAGGCCAGCAACACCACCTCCGCCACCACCTGCTAGGGCGCAGGGTCGGGCAGCAGTGTCCACATCCCCTGCGACCACAGCCAGTGAGCACACCTCACCCACCACCAGCAGGTCGCCACCACACACCCCCTCCCAAACGTGGAAGGGGCCGTCCGAAGAGGAAACAGGTCTCCCGGGAGGACTTCGCACGCACCAGTCGCAAGTGAGGCAGCCAGCCAGCCTTCCGCCAGCCTGCCTTGACCAGCCACTGCATTGACTTGCTCTACGATCCCACTCCACACAGCCAGCTGGATGGCATGTGTGTGTTGGACCATGGACATAGAACCAGTGGGTACACCCTGAGCTTCACGCAGCCATGACCGACAGCTCATTGACACTGCACGCACCACTTTTGTCATCACCTTACGCACAATCACATGTCACAGTTTGTAATAAATGCACCTTTTTCACTAACTGCTGTCTGTGCCCTGTGTTTTATTTGTACGGAATACAACGGCCACCTTGGGCGGAAAGGCACCTGATGCGTGGCATGGCAATGGAATCCGGACGGCCTGTAGGGACCTAGGGGTGGGAGACAGAACAGGAGCACATTCAATGAGTGTGTCACACACCCATCACACAGTACATGTCAACAACTACAAGCAATGTACACACATCGCACAGAGCAATAGGGCACAATGCCACAGTCACCGACAGTGGCATACTACCCTGGCCATGGAGCGTTGACACACAGCACGTAGTGAACAAACGGCCACCCTGACACATCACACACACACCTGCACAGATACAGCCACATCAGCCGTCGTACATGGACACTCACCGTCAAGTGAAGTAGCGGGCGATGAGCTGCTGCCGCACATTCCCAGCTTCCTCCTCTCCGCTGTCCTCCTCACTCGAGCTGTCCTGGTCTGCGGGCTGGGGCCCTGGTTGATCTCCGTCATCCACAATGAGGGGGATCTCCTTCCGAATGGCCAGATTGTGCAGCATGCAGCACGCCACCACTATCTGGCACACCTTCTGTGGGGAGTACGCCAGTGCACCCCGGTGCGGTCCAGGCACCTGAACCTGGACTTGAGGAGGCCAAAGGTACGCTCGACCACACGTCTGGTCCTCCCATGTGCCTCATTGTAGCGATCGTCTGCTGGGGTGCGAGGATTCCTCAATGGACTGAGCAGCCATGCCCCATTCGGATACGCAGAGTCACCTGGGTGTGAGGGACACAGAGAACCGTTGCTATTCCAACTGGACAGGGGACAGCATCGCACAACAAGCACGCTACACCACTCCACATACTCACCGACAATACAGCCACGATCCTGTTGCAGATTGGCCATCAGTCGTGGCAAGATGCTGTTGCGCATAATGTGTGCGTCATGGGCAGAGCCTGGAAACTTGGCACACACGTGGGTGATCACCATGTCCGCAAGGCACACCACTTGCACATTCAGGGAGTGCGTGTGCTTTCTGTTGCGGTACAGGTGCTCAGTGGCCTGTGGTGGAACAAGGCCAACATGTGTGCAGTCAATGGCTCCCACGACGTGTGGGATTCTGCCAAGGGCATAGAATGCACCCTTCACTGCCGCCAATTCACGAGCCCTGGGGAAGCGGATGTACCTGTTCCGGTAAAGCATCATGGCTGCCAGTACATCCCTCAGCACCTTGCTGAACATGGGCTGGGACATCCCACCTCCACTGCCCACTGTGTGCTGGAATGACCCAGTGGCGAAGAAATGCATGGCGGCCATCACCTTAGCCGTGGGGGTGATAGCAGTCGGATACACCCTGCGGGGACGGAGATGGGGCTCTAACATGGCACACAGTCGATGCAGGGTTGGCCTGTCCAGCCGGAACTTCCTGATAACCTCTGTATCGTCCATGTCCGCCAGCAATTGGTATGGGCGGTCAATGTTCGGTCTCCGCCTGGGGAAAATGGCAGAGGACACATGTCAAAGCAACACAACACATAGCAATTTCGCATACACATCACTGACATGACTGAGCAAGCACATGTGCCACAGCCCAGCTGTCAAGCTGGGACGGCACGGCCACAATACACTTACACAGATCTCCCAACAATGGCAATGGCAAGTGAGACATACCACTGCCATGGTCATGCACATGGGGATCTAGGCCCCAATGACTTGCGGGGCGTGCTGATGGGGACTGACTGCATATTCGTCAAGCGGCAACGCCACGGCGACATGAGTGTCTGCTGAGCATGGAACTGCTTCCGAGGCTGGATGAGTATGGCACACGACGACGACGATGTGGGCACGGGCTGAGCGGCCAATACAAGTGGGACCTGTGGCACGAGGGGAAATGAGACAGTAGTAGGTGTCAGCACTGCACCCTATGTACAGCACTGTACGGATCACAGCTCCCGAAACATTGACAGGTGTCCACATTGACAGCCCCATGCCAAGACGGCTGTGTGCTTGCAGTCACACGTCACAGGTGAGAGGTTACATTGCACGTGCCAGGTGGCAGTCGTACATAGTGGGAGCTGGCATGTGTCTCCTGTTCAGGATCCACCAGATGGGCGCTGACTCTGTACTGACCATTGGACACAGCATGTTCCGTGGAAGGCTTGTGTGTGTGGGATGGTGGCACTGGATGTGCCTCCGTTGGGTGGGGGGCCATGCACAGGGCGGGTACGTCGATGATTGCGCATTGTTGGTCACGGTGGGTGCACCCACTAAGATGTGTTGCCCTGTGTTCAATTCCTATGTCCGCATGATGATGGACTGTAGATGTGGGCAGACTACACATTGGTCGATGTGCTGTCTATATGCATGTGCCTTCACACCAGGCACAGCTGCCCCTGCACATGTGACCCCTGCTGGACTCGCTGCTGGGTCTGTGGAGCTGATGCACCTTCTGCGCGTGGTGCGGGCAGCTCTCCTCACTTCCCTCATTGCGCATGTCATGACTTTGCCGCAGGTGACATGGATCATGGAGGGCCCACATGTACGCGTGGGTAGGCTACACATGATTGTACACTGGTCGCCACCCCCAGTCAGTGTTTCGAATGGGAAGGTTGTCGTGCTGGTGGTATGTTCGATGTGGCGGATGGGCGGGCCTAGGCGCGGGCTTACATTCCGGACATGGGGGGTAGTTGTATTGGCGACTAGTTGCAGTACACACGGGACACGTCTCTTCCTTTCCACATCTGGGTCATCCCTTGTACTAACTGACAGTGATACAGTCATCTTCGCCCCAGCCCTCATGTCCTCCCCTCGCTCCCCCAATATGCATGCTCACCTGCGAGGCTAGCGCTTGCACAGGCAGCCCCAAGCTCGCACCAGAGAGGGCAAGGAGTGTATGTGTGGGTCCAGTTGCACGAGTGGGCTGTCTCAGGGTATGATGTGTTGCGGGACGCCGTCCACCTGCGTGGTGCCCCAAATGGAGACCCGGCCTGCATGGACTATGCATCACAGTCTTCGCCTTCCGGATCCGCCACCTGCGACACCCAGTGGCTGTGGCTGCCCTTGCGGCCAGGCCGCGTCCGTCTGTGGCTGATGGCCCACACATTCACTCTTTGGCCTCTCTGGGGAGGGCTCGGGGTGGTGGCGCACGCGCTTGCACTTAGTCGCAATGGCATGTGGCGTGGTTGGTATGATGGGCAATGGATGGGATGGTGCGAGCCACCTCCCGTGACGTCAGTGCTGCTCGTGCTGTGGTGCGTCCCCCTACACTTCCATGTGACTTGTGCCATGCTAGACGTTGAGGTTCTATTGCCTGCGTGATATGACCAGGAGGAGCGCGAGGAGACCTCTCACACACTATGCTCCACTGCCATCCCGTGCCCTGTATCGCCTGTGCGGATTGACTATGTTGGGGTTACACCTGGTCGACTGGGGCTGTGTGTGCCTTGTCAAGGGGCATGGCGGGCGCACAACAGGATCCAGCTTGTCCACAGAGGGTGGGCTGAGGTGCGCCTGGTACCGCTTTGTACGTGTGCCCGGCTGCTGTGCACACACGTGTTCACTCCCCCCGACAGGTGTCCTCTCACAATGCCCAGGGAAGCGGTGGTGTACTGTTCATGACCCCTCCCAACACGGCGTGCTCCAACTTGGCATGTGCGCATCTACCCGTCGCACCCACCCACCTGAGCACTGCGTCCATACGACTTCACACGACACATGTGTGTCTTCCACAGTAGTGCTACTCATTTGCGTTGACATCCAATACCAGTGGACTACATGGTCATGTCACGACTGCCGTGTACTTCACATACTCTCATCCTCTCTCATTCGTACTTGTGAAATGAGTCAGCGGAGACAGTTTTGGTTTCAAACATTATATTGAGTCTTCTGTCCTCTGCGATGCAGTATAGTGGACACTACTGGCAGCGGAATACATGTTGAGGATATACTGAGCATGATTGCAAATGGGATAGGGTGTGGGGTTACATGTGATTGGCTGTTGCATGTGGGATGTGGGCTTCAGAGTGACATCTGCTTGGCCAAGGCTGTGCTAATGTACATTTACGTATAGCTGCGGAGCTGCGGACTTTGACACAGACGGTATACATGTAGCCTACCAGACCGCTTGGCATCATGGGCACAGTCCATCTCAGTTCCATGTGACAGGTTTGCTGCGGTTGTTCCTCATGCACGCGTGCATGTGAGTTGACATCAGGGCATGTGCTTGCGTGCATGCAGCGGCGTGCCACTTGTTGTTGCACTGTGGTGGTTACTGGACATGTCACAGTCACTGGGGTCGTGTTGTTGTTGTATGCACTTGTCGTCCATGCAAAGGTCCTGGTATGGGATTCCCGGGGCGGGGGTGGGAGGGGTGCAGCACCCACAGACTCCAGGCGACCTATTCATGTCCACTGAGCGGTGTGTGTGTCCATGTGCGCTGGATCCATGTCGTGTCCTGGTTGTTCGTGCAGTTCCGTCCATGTGGGTGCGATACACAGAGCCCATGCCACTGCCTCCCACGATGCATGCGGTGTTCCTGGATGTGATGGGGAACAGTGTGCATGTCCCGGTCATATCCGATGTCATGGCGATGTCGTTGATGGTGTGGTTACAGTTGCCGGTCGTTTGGTATGGCTGTTGTGGTGGTGACTGGCCAGTCCGTGCGGAAGCTAAGCATGGGTGCGGGGTTGGACATCATAGGTCACTCGGGGAACCTGCGTTGTGGTCCGACGTATTTACAGGTTGTCAGGTATGCGATGCCGTCCAGCAGGGCTTCCATGTCATTGATGGTGTACATGTTTGCCAGCCAATGTAGCGGATGGTGGCTGTCAAGGTGTTGTTCGTAAGTTGTCCCTTGGAGGACCATGATGGGGCATGCTGGGTGACATTCGATGTAGCTGTTCTCGATGATCCGTCGTGTGGAGGCACAGTGGTCCCATTTCAGTGCGGGTGCGATGTTGGCCACATACGCCATGCCCCCATAGGCAGAGCAGGCCCTGTCGTGTGCGTCCAGAGGGAGGAGTAGTGGTAGCAGGTCCGCCTTCAGACATGCCGGGTTGGAGAGGCATATCTCGACGGGATGCTGGTAGGGACACCTCCGACAGTAGAAGACGGGCATGACGCAGCTGAACAATGTGATGCGGTAAGTCAGTCGGTAACTTACGTTCAGCAGGGACAGGAGATCGCATCCCAATGTATGGAACAGGTTGGTTTTGTACAGCTTGAGCTGTTCGGCGTAGTTGGGTAGGTGTGTTGCGGTTGCCATTTCGCAGCGGTTCGTAGAGGTGGCGTGCTCCGGCTGTGTGTGCAGTCTGCAATGTGCACGCTCTGGGGTTGCTGTGAGCTCTGTGTAGTCGTGGGGAGACAGGACTTGTGTTCTGTTTGCTTGTTTGGAGGACACGGGCCCTCTTCCCACATGCTTCTCAGACAGTTCAAGGTCGGTGCTGTGTGACTCCTTCCAATTAACTTGCATGTGGCCGACATGGGGAGTGTTTTCTTCTTTCTTCCCCGTCCGTTGTGTGCTTCTGTGATATGCGCTATCTGCCCTGTGGTCGGTCTCCTCGGCATGCCTGTGTTGGTCTATTCTTGGACAATGGCTGTATTCACCGGCTTCTGTCGTAGGGCTGTGGTTTCGGTGTTGGAATGGAAGGTCATTCAGTGCTGTCTGCTCTCCCTTGTGTGGGTGGCAGGCTGCCTTTCCGCTCTGCGTTGGGCCTTGTGTGTGGATGTAATTCTTGGGCCACCTGTTGTCGGTCCCCGTGCTCTTTGGTGTTCCGTTTTATATGTCTTGTTCATATGTGCAGGGTGGTATGGGTTTTTCAGTGTGGTACTGGCGTTCCTCTTCCCGAAGGGGCCCTGCTTCTCCTAGTTGGTGTTGCCGCCGCTGTGTGCTACGCCATGTTTGTTACACTGGGGTGTGTCCTGCTGTTGCGTGACTTCACTGACATGTGTGCGTCGGTTGTGTGGCGTTGGGTGTTGTCCGTGATTTGGGCGTTGGGGACATGTCTGTGGCTGGCCTGTCACGTGTCATGTGCGTTCGGGGTGGGGCTGATGTGTGTGCTGCTTGGTTGTGTCCCTGTGTCTGTGTGCGACGCATGCATGGCGCTGCGGTTGGCCTCTGCGTTGTGCGCATGTGTGGCGGCGTCATCGGCGCTTTGTGGCCGTGACGGGGTGGTTGGTTCCTAGTCCCAGGTGGTGTGTACACATGTGTTCCGCGATGTTAGGATTTGGCCTGTGTGTCATATGTGGATGCGATGGTGGATGTGTAGTGTACACGCGCTGGTGGGGGTTGTCCGCTTTTTCCGCCCTTGCACTGTGTGCGCTGTTTGCGTGCACTTGTTGTGTGTGTGCCTACCTGAGTCTCCGCGGTACGTTGCGTCCTTGGTGGTGCATCAGCAGAAGCATGGGGAGGGCCTGCAGTGCTGGATTCATGCTCGGGGTGCCGCTTCTTCGTTTTCCGTGCTCTGCGTCCGTGTTACCGCCTCTCTTTCACGTGCGGTGTCTCTTAGCCGTGGGAGCCGTTTGTTTGCGGCATCGTAATTTATACGCCGGGCGGGACGTGTTTCGTCGGACGGTGTGTGTCAGTTGTGCTGCGCCGCTACGTGTACGGGCGCACTTTGATGGCGGACGGTGTTGCTGGCTTGCCGGCGGTGTTTGGCCTACTTTACGCATCGTAATTGGACGGGCGTGTGGACTGCTGCGTGCCGGCGGTAACTGGTGGTTTTTGCATCCGCCAGCACGGCGGTTGTGCTTCCGCCCGCCATCGTAATGAGCCCCTTACTTCCTTAACTAACATAATTAATTACTAATTAAAGAAATCTTATTAATTAAAAAACAAATTAAAACCCATAAAAATTATTTAACTTCCCACACTTTTCCTTTATATTCCCCACAACGTACAGCTAAAATTAAACTGTAAAAAAATTAATTACACAATTAAAACTTATTTTCATTTAAAAAACTAATAGTATTTAACAACTAATTATAAAGTAAGTACAATTAATTTACTCCCCACACTGTACCCCTATAACAATAAAACCCACACACAAAAAAATATAAACAAATACCCTAATTAAATATGAATTAATTAATTAATATTAATGATCAACTAATTTTTAATTAATTAAACAAAAATGACTTCCCACCCTTTACCCCTATAAATCCCACAACCCACTCCTAAAATAAATTACACAAATTCCATATTTAATTTTTAATAAATTAAGTAATATTAATTAACAACTAATTGTTAATTAATTGAACATAAATTACTTCCCACCCTTTCCCCCATAAACCCCGCAAACCACACCTAAAAATCACACAATTACCATAATTAATTATCAATTAATTCATTATTATAAATTAACAACTAATTATTAATTAATTAAACATAAATTACTTCCCACCCTTTACCCCTATAAACCCCACAACCCGCACCTAAAATTAATTACACAATTTGCGTAATTCATTTTCTATCAATTAATTAATATTAATTAGGAACTAATTATCAATTAATTAAACATAAATTACTTCCCACCCTTTACCCCATAAACCAGGCAACCCACACCTAAAAAAACACACAGTTACCATAATTAATTATCAATTAATTAGTTCATATAAATTAACAACTAATTATTAATTATTTAAACATACATTACTACCCACCCTTTACCCCATAAAGCCCACAACCCGCACCTAAAATTAATTACACAATTTCCATAATTAATTTTCAATCAATTAATTAATATAAATTAACAACTAATTATTAATTAATCAAAAATAAATTACTTCCCACCCTTTACCCCTATAAACCCCACAACCCGCACCTATAATTTTTTACACAATTACCATAATTAATTTTCAATTAATTAATATTCATTACCATACTAATTAATAATGAATTACAAATAAATTACTTCCCACGATTAACGCTATAAAATCTAAACTAAATAAATAAAAAATAATCATTAATTTATTATAATTAAATTACTTCCCACCCTATTCTCCTATAAACCCACAACCCGCTACGGAACTCAAAAATGTAAAATTTAATTAAAATAAAATTCATAACTACTAAAAATTTAACACATATATCAAAAAACAAACAATACTTATACAAAAAAACATACATTTAAAATGTAAACTAAAATACATAACACTAATTAAAAAATCGATATTTTTAACATCTATATTTTTGCAAACGATAATAATGACTTCTATATTTATAAAAACGATATTTCTCACCTTAAATTCGATATTTTTGACTACGATATTCTTGCTGTCGATATTTCTGAATCACGATATTTCCAACTCGATATTTGTGTAAGTCGACATTTCCAGCTCGATATTCTGACTCAGCACCCTCTTCTACAATCCCAGTCAGTATGTATTCTCTCATTTACTCCTTTCAATTCAATCCGGTTCCACCAGGCCCTTAATCAATGCCATTCATGTCTTCCCCAGACCCCAGGTAATTTCAGTTCTGATGAGACCCTTTTATCCTTACAAGGGTCGAAATGTCGTTGACAGATGTACAAATACAGACATTTTTTCTTAATTGTGATACAATGATTAATTCCCTGTGTCTTAAAGTGTACCCAATATAAATTGCTGTCTTTTGATAAGAAGCAACCAATACACCCTTTATGTTCATATCCTACTTTACTTTTCCTTCTTTGATTTCAGTTTTGGTTTGTCCTCACATCTGGGGTCTACTCATTCTTTCCTTTTTTGCCTTGAAAAACACTTACAAATTGTCTATTTAAATAATTTTCATTTAATAAAACTCGGGTTCGGCTGAACCGTAGTTACTCATAAATACTGGCTGTTCTGTAATCTTACTCACAAATCGTTATTTAAGAGCATTGTCGATTGAATCGAATATGCTGTTATAAAGATTAATTCTAGACAGAAAGATCTGTGAAACTAAAAAACCTTTCCAAGAATGAGTTCCGTGTGAATGCTTGTTCCAAGGATAACTGGATTCAAGCTAGCCTGGATGATGAGGGGTGTTACCCCAAAACGGTCCCAGGATGCTTGTTTCCGGTCCAGGGAAGACTCGGCTTGGCAGTTCAGGATGGACTGTTCCCATGAGGAACAGGGTCAAGACTGATTTGCATATGGCTGAGTCCGAACTGTGATGGTGAAGTGAGCAGAAGAACGATGATGGATTCAACCCAGATCTAATAGTGACTGGGAGTGAGTGTCTGAAAAGTTTAAGCGCTCCGTCCATCATCTTATTGTGTTTGCTTTACAATGATTATAGACATTTTCAGCTACATCCAGTCCATGCCCATAGAGAACTTGGCTTGTGTGAAGAGAGAAAGGCATGCTCTGGTCCTACTACCACAATCTGTAGGAGCACATGATGACACACATATGGCGATATAAGCAACACACGACTGTAAACATGCCCAATGGATTCATTGAACTCCCATCTTTTCATAGTGCAAGCAGGCTTGTTATCAGAGTTAGTTTTCCTAAGTATGTGCCATAAATCTCCAGAAATAGTCCATGTCTACTTTATTCTTAGTAACAGTATCACATACCTGCAGATGTCACAACTCAGAAATGGCCATTAGAGGATGACATGGTGAAGGTACCTATGACAGTGCAATACATAGAGATACGTGTTTGATCCATACCTTGTTAACCAAACAAAGTGCAGCTGTCTAGTACACAGTAGCGCTCTAAAAATATGATACACCCAATAACAAATTTCAAGCCAACAGTTGTCAACAGTAAGCTCCACAAACATCATGTGCACTGAGTGTTCAACATCTGTACATACCAAACATCTACCCAGCAACAATCTCCACACATCACCACAACTGCTGTCACTGTAACAGGCTAATTATTACAACACATATCATACTTACACCCATGAGAAGAGGTTGTTGATGACCCATTGATGTATGTCAACTCCTCCCTCTTCACCATTTGATTGCCATTTGGCATTTCTGGATCCTCATCTGTTGGCCCCTGCTGGTTCCCTTCCTCTTCTATGAGAGAGATGTTGCGTCGCAGTGCATGGTTGTGGAGCATACAGCATGCAAAGGTGATCTGACACAGCTTTACGGGTGAGGAGAGGAGGGCCCCTTAGTCCGGTCCAGACATCGGAACCTTGCCTTCAGGAGCCCGAAAATCCACTCCACTGCCCACCTTGTTCTTCCATGGGCATCATTAAAGCGTACTTACTCTGGCGTTATTGGATTCCTCCGTGGTGTCAATAACCAGGGGCAGATGGGATATGCTGAGTATCCTAGATGGAAGACAGACAGGAGTGCAATAAATGTGTTACACGCTATCTCATCATGCAACATGGCATCACCCACACACACAAATGTTGGAACTGTCATACTCACTAACAAGCCAGGCCCTCTCTGGTAGTAGTCGTACCATCAGTAGGGGGATGGTGCTGTTATGCAGTACAAAGGAGTCATGGGCTGAACCGGGGAAACTTGCACAGACGTGATATGTATAAATCTACAAAAAAAAAAAACACTTGCACATTGATGAAATGGATGTGCTTCCTGTTCCGATACACCTGGTCATTGCCTTGTGGTGCCACAGAGCCAACATGTGTTTCATCTATTGATCCAACAACATGCGGAAACTGAGCAAATCCATAAAAGTCTCCCTTGACATTGGCCAAATCTTGATGCCTTGGAAACTGGATATAACTGTCCTTGTATTTCAACATGGCTGCAAGTACATCACGTAGTAAGTAACTAAACCTAGGTTGTGACATTCCTCCCGATGTGGCCACAGTATACTGAAAGGAACCTGTAGCAAAAAAATGTAGTGCTGACATTACTTTCAGCATTGTTGTAAGAGCCAAGGGATAGTTTCTATGAGCACGTAAATCAGGTTCCAACTGTGCACAGAGATCCTCCATTGTCTGAGTATCAAGATGGATCTTCATGATTACATCTCATTCTTGCATAATTTGGAGGTCTGGGAAAGGTCAGTATACAGGACGCTGTCGTCTCCTACTCTACCACGGAATCTATATGTGGAATAGAGATACATGGATAAACCTCACAATGTCCATGTTTACATTCACCAAGAGACACACACACAGAGGATGGGAAATCTCAATGAATTACAATTAACACATACACTGCTCTTCACATCATGGACTACAGATTACTTTCATGGATGGATGCTGTAAATTAGATGTAAGTGACTGTGATGCATTACACCAAAATAACTTTAACATTTACCACCTGTGCCAGTCACTACATACATAAAAAACTATCAAATTTCATTTGTAATGCAGTAAACTGAATATGTCTACACTAGCAATGTAGATGCACATTTTCACAACTGGGACATGCAACCTCTGCTGATTTTAACTGCGCGGTAGGCGTACCAAACATTGCAGTCAAAGCCATTGGAGCAAGTTGTAAAATGCGACCGCCGTGTTCAGATGTAATGCTTTGTCCGACATCGCGGACCGCCTAAGGTGATGCATGTATTCACTAATAGGATATGCTCATTTGTTGTCAGTTGGCTGATTTGAACCGCGCGGTAGGCGTGTCCGAACAATGCGGTCACAGCCATTGGATCAAGTTGGAAAATGCGACCGCTACCCAATGTACATGGCCGTTTACAGTAAAGCCTGCCTGTGTTTTGTATATAAAGGTTGCTGATGCTAACATTTCCCATTTGCCTCAAGACACAGCTGCTGTTTGCCATCTCTGGGAGCCAACATGTCACGATGTACAGGGCAGAAGGCCCCTTGCTTCACTCCAGAGGAGCTTGAAAAACTGGTAGAAGGGGTCCTTCCCCTGTACCGCCAGTTCTATGGCACACCAGAGGAGCAGGTGAGTACAGCACAACCTTATTTATACTATTTATACATCGACTTTTGACTATAACATGCCACACATTGTGGTTCTATTGTACAAGGTGAATTATGTTTGTGACATATATTAGGTGTTGGTCACAACATAGGACTGTGGCAGTCATGGCATATGTGGCATAGCTAAATGTTTTTGGGACAGATTAAAGGTGATGGTCATACGCTACAGGCCCAGACATCAGTTGTCTGCACATCGCTAGGCATTTATGGACCAATTATGTGAGGATACTGACTTGCCACATCATGTAATGGCAGTTCCGGCAAGTTATGTTGTCTCATGTGAAAAGTTATGTGTCCTGTGAGTTGTGTGTAATGGTATTTTGATCTTATTAGGCAACACCACCAAGTACTCAGCACACAAGGCTTAAGCATACTTGTCTTCTGCCAGGTGACAAGACCTCACAGACACCCTCACTGTGACCCAGTACGCTACATTCCCATATATGATGGGCAGTAGAACTATGTTGTTCATGGGATCTGTGGGCATGTGATGGTATAGTGTGCACAGCATATAGAAATCAGACAACATCAATGATACGAGAATGCCATCCACCATGGCCCTGGCTTCATCACTGTATGTCCCACTAAGTCATAGATGTACACAGGACTCCCCCTGTGGACCTGGAGATCTGCAGATGTAGGCAGAAACAGTGTCACAGGAAGAGGAATGTGCATCAATGCAGCTAGTGAAAGTACATTGGGTACGGTGAATGATGATAAACAGACATCTGAGACTACTGGTGATGTTAAAAATGGGCTTGGTGTTTGTAATTGCTTTGGCACAGGCCCTTAACTCCAACATGCTTCAGATTTTTAATGACAATAGGTTGTACCTACAAATATACAGGAAAATGTCCATGTAAACAATACCTTTACATCTGAGAGTTTGGCTATTCTGATTTGCAGTTCAAAACAGCATCTCCACCGGTGTCAGAATGTGCAATTGTGCTGCATTTACAATCCTATGTCGATGGTGTGCAAAATAAACCTTGCCACATATGGCACACAGAGTAACCCTTGTTCTCAATAATGTACACACAGACAACATGCAGAGGTCGTCAGAGGCTCACTTCAGGAATCTTCATATCCATTGATCCACATACTTACGTTTACATCTACATGCATGGCAGGCCTATTGTGTCAATGCAATCTAAAAAATGGCATCTATTTAGTGCAATGTTGGTTTGGAGCTTTTGCCCACATGGGTTGGAAACCATGTATGTACATTGTACAGGTGCCTGTCCCTAGCAAGTGTAGCCACCTGGAGGTCACATTAGTTTATGGCATTCATCAAAATGAACTTGCATGACACATGTGTAGATGGCCAAGGGTATGTGATGTCAGGGCTGTGTTGTGGTACATTTAGACATTCTTGAGATTGACAGTAGTACACAGAAGGAGTGATATAGTTTACAGTAATGAGTTGTCAGTATTTGAGCATGTGAAATTCAAAGATGTTATGTATCCAATGTTGTGTATTGTTAATGTGTAGTAACTCTGTGTCACCATAGCTGATGACTTTATAAGCAGCATGTTCACTCAGTATCTACATCTGTTGCAATCATACAGGTCAAGCCCCATCTTGAGGTGAAGATGTGGAAAGCAATCGCCCAGAGGGAGCGGACCCTGGGGGCCGCTCGTTGGCACAGTGCTCTCTGCAGGAAGAGGTGGGAGGACCTTAGAAGATAGACCAAAAAAATCACCGAGGCCAAGCTGGGCCTGTCCGCCCCCAGCAGAAGGGGCGCTCACCGAACCCTGACTCCCCCTAATGGCCCGCATACTAGTGGTGGCATACTCCAACCTTGATGGGCAATGGTGAGCCCAACAGCAGCTAGGAAGGGGGTGAGAATTTTTTTCTCAGTATGATGTCATGCCGTATTTAGTTTTTCACTTCCAGGCAGCTATTTAACATTTTACATGGAAGTATACTCCTGTTCCACTCAAGGAGGACATATTTGCATGTATATGTGTAGATGTAGGATCATGTACCTATTTTAAGACACTTTACATGTGACCATGATGTAGCATGCGGAAGTCAGACACGTCTATCCAATACTGAGCTTCAACATGTCTGGCTATTTGCAGACAATTTCTACATCATCTTTGTTAGGAATTCCTGACAGTGATCACAGACAGCTCACTTATCAGCCATGTGTCTGGAGTCTTACTGCCACACTACTGTATGTCTTTTGATGGTGGACCCCTCACTTATGGCATGTGATACAATACACTTTGTATGCAGACACTGAGCACAAAATCAACTTGGTAAGAGGCCAATCTTGGGTAACATGATGTGGCCCAAAAAATATGTATGCCTATATGTTGTTGCTAACATGCTGGAATGTGTGACGTCCTAAGTTGCACTGCGATATGTACCACTGCTCCATACACGGTGAAGAGGATGTCCACGTCGTCCTGACAATTCTCAACAATATATCATGTGTTGATCAATGTGTACATGACAATGTGAATAAATGAAGGGTATACAGAGTCAGCACGTACTGTAACATGCAGACATGTGCTTGTGAGTCACACATCAACATTGACATTCATCATTACACAGGTCTAATGTGGAAGCATTGACACACATGCTTGTACATGCTTCAAAGAATTATGATCCATTGCAGAACATTGTGAAGCATATGCAGTCAGAATGTATGCACATGTACAGCCATTATGTGGCTGGTGAGGTACCTCAGGGAGTGGTATGCTGACATGTTTTGCTCATGTGTGTTTCACCATTCAGTGTTACATAGGTATATGTGTTAGCTATCCAATACTTATCAGGTGAATAGATTCCCCAATTTGACATGAGTAATCCTGCTTTGTGTAGTCAACATCAACCAACTCTCATGTATAACAAACTTTCAGATGTCATTTGGATGTTTATCAATGTTGTTGAGCTCGTAGGAACGCATCAGTCAATATGGACAGGGTATGTACCAATACAGACTAAAGTACAGTGGACATTTACCCAGCCTAAAAACAACAAATGGTCATACAAGGTCTACATTAGGATCCTCTGTGTTACATTTTGCCCCTCCGTAGCCTACTCTGGAGAATCTATCAACGGCATCATCTGGCTTTGAATCTGATTTAAAGTGTCACACGTGAAGTGCCAGCCATGTATAATGAGCACTTCACAGTGATGTTCATTTAGTTACTCTGAAGACACAGCCACTTCTCTGTAGCAGGGCCCCATCTGTTGTACATGTAGTGTGTCACTGAAACCTGAGCTGAAGATGATTGCAGGCCCTCATGACAAAGTGAAGTGTAGGTTTCAGTAGCTGCATCCAATTCGATGAGATTTCTAACCATTGGTATGAGATAAGGACCTAGGCATACAGCTTGAGAATGTCTGTTTTACAATTGTGGCAGGAAAATGGATATGATGACACATGTAGCTGAAGGTGACAGTGGTGATTACACAATTATTTGGGTATGTACACAGCTCTATTCATCTATGTCCTCACGGCACTGCGGGGGCAAACTAAATATAGCTTGACAATCTTATTTAGCAGCTATTGTGTGAATTGTTTGTAATGAAATGTTTGTGTAGTTTGGTCAGGTTGTTCCAACTTACAATTTTCTCTTCTTGCTTCAGCATCAACCCAGGGTAGTAAAGGAGACAGAGGCGAGACAGGTGGGGACGCAGCTGGCCACAGTGGTACCATACTACCAAGTGACAACAAGGGACCCGGTGGCCCGGAGGATGGTGGGAGTAAAACAGAGGAGCTACAGGATGACTCATCAACAACTTCATCTGGACATTCCCCGGTGGTGGTGGACTTGCCTGGACATCAGTCTGCTACATCTGTATCCACCACCCCCACCATCTCCATCCTCCATGCTGCTCCCCAACCAGCTGTCAGGCCCTGGTCCCCTAAGCAGGGAAGCGTTTCCTCTACCCAACACACCTCCCCCTGCCTCTGTCTCCCCTGCTGTCCTGAGGGTAGAGGCTGTTGGCCTCCCGAGGCAGATCTCTGTGGGTCAGACAGCAGTGCTGAATGCCCTACAGGTGCAAACATCCCAGTAAAACTTGATGTCGTACCTGGAACGAATTCACGGTGACATGTCCTGCTTACAGAGATCATTTCAGGCTCTGGCTTCCACAATCACTGCAGACTTCCTACATTACCATTTTTGTGCCCAACTCCTGCCCCTTCCCCAACCACTATCTCTATCCCCTACACTGTCCAAAGCACACAAAAACATCACGCAAGCACATCAACAGTCACACACAGCACACACAAGGACAAACAAGTTGACTAAAACCAGCACACCCACTCACCACGCAGTCACCACACTCACCGCCACTTCCACGACTACACAGATAGAGACCACAACACCAGCCACAGACACAACCACCATGAGCTAGACAGACACCACACCCACAACACCAGCCACAGACTCAATCACAACAATACACACAGAGGTACAGCCACACCACCAGCCATAGACTCAACCACCATCAGCCAGACAGCAACCAGACCCTCAACACCAGCCTCACAGACAGCACATACTTCCAAACACAAGCCATGTCGAACCATAAAACATACATCACACACCCAGGGACATGCACGCACTGCACACTCATCCATGTCTCAATCCTCACATCCCTCTACCTCCAAAACCCAACCCCTGCCATTCCTCTTCCCCAGAGTCACCAAGCTCTTACCCTGTGTGCCCTTGACCTTCTCCTTACCACAACTGCCCCACCAACCAAACCCAAAATATCTGGATTCACTCCCCTACTGTACCCTTCCACATCTACACCCACCAAAGCTGGCCCCTCTGGTCCCCAAAAACCCCTCCCTCCAAAACCATGAAGCAAAAAAAAGCTGTCCTAAGTCTGGTCCACCTACCCACCCAACCAAAAGATCCTCTTCCCCTACCTACCCCTGTTCATTGATACAAGATCCCAAAAATGATCCTACTCAGCCCTCCCAATCCCGATTTGCCCTCTCCCACACCAAAAACCACACACCTAATCCCGAGGCCATCACTCCCACCCACCTACCGCACCCTGCCTCAACCAAGCCTAATCCTCCCCAGGCCCAAACCAGCCCCACCAAACCAAAGCCCACCCCTGTGATTCAGAGGTGCCTGGACTGAAAATTGGATGCCCCTTTCCTAGGCATGGTTCCCTGGCAGTATTCTTGATGGCACGTGTTGTGGCATAGCTGTGTGCTAATGCACATGTTCATTATTGGACTGGCCATTGACCTTTGATTTTGTACCTTGCCTGTCATTTGTTTGAATAGAAACAACAAATATTAACAACTTTCATACTACTTTTGTCAGTCATGATATTAGTTGGCCAATAAGCGTTTTGGGGTGTGACACCAAAAGGGTTGGTTTTACCATGCTAGCTGATCCATTTGCATTGGTGACTATAGTAGCACCTTGTTATACTTTACGGTCGTTGTAGAATGGTTTTACATTTGTACTATGTCCGAATTGTGGCATAGTTTTCTTTGTGTGTCATCTGCCATGGTTAGGAGATACAGTTGCCTTGAGAAATGTCCACATCTTCCACCTTCCAGTATTAGGAGAGCTGTGTATTTGAAATGTGTGACAATTGTGATGAGTAGGTATAAGTTTAAATATATTTAGGAAGTACATTATACTCTTGTATGCCTGTTGTTTTTGTAGCACATGCATGAGTTTTCACATGTGCTCTTCAAATATTAATCTCATGGTTGTTTGACCAGCGTTGGTGCTGTGGGGTTATTGTTATTGTCATCCACTTACACATCAGCCACATGGGGATGGATAATATGTGAGAACAGTTGTTGGTCCCTTTCTAGGCCATGGAAATGATCCGATGCACATGTTGACAGAGTTGCAGGTGCTACCTTCAATGTATCCTTGACTTGTTACCTTCCAGGAGTACAACTGACTTTGATACCCATATATTTATGATGTCTTTACAATGTTGCGTTTCATATATGTGACGTAAATATTGGCTGACTCATAGACCAGACTTATCATATTTGTGTGTGTGATGTTGGAAAGTCCACTACAGTGTTTTTGAAGTGTAGTACATCCATACACTTATATAATCTATGTAAATCGAAGAGCTGACTTTTTAAAATTGGGAGTGTGTCACAACCTATTAGAGGTATGTCCTTCGTGAGGAGGTGTTGTTTTGTGTCACTGTTTCTTGCACTGTGTTACTCACCTGTTTCTGCACTGATCACACATGTAGATTATGTGAGTGGGTGGGTGTCGATTTTCACTGTTGTGTACATAGGCAACACCATGCAGATGTTATAGGCACATTAATTCATGATGTTACATACAGGGATCAACTACTTATATTTGAACCTGGAATTCAGCACCCCAGCATTGTCCACAGTGTGGTGGGGGAGGGGGTTGTGTGCAACACCTTGTTGATGTATAGTGTGGCTCTAAGTTGTCTGGGTATGATGCCAGTCAGGTGATGTGCATTCTCTGTTACTTTTCTTAAGGGGTGCTTCACATACACACTGGGATATGCAAGCAATCTGTCACCCCTGCAATGGTTGGTTGTGATTGTTTGGTGAAATGTGTGTTTGTATGTGTTTTTGTTGTTCTCCACAACAGTACTTTGAGTGTGTTGAGTGTCCTCGGGGAACACTTTCATATGCGTGGGTCCGATCCTTGAGGAAGTGGCTTACAAACATGTGAGCTGGACATAAGTATTTGCCATTTTGCCACACTCAATTGAACATTTAGGTAGTCTGCCACTGCACAACATCAAGGTATCTGTGGACTGATTTTACATTCCATCTACAGGTATACAATGTTTTTATATGGCCTTTGCGTGTTACTTGCATTGGTAGTAGGAGTTACTACTCAGACTTTTTGGGAAGTTATTTATGGTACTGCTTATGTGACCTATCAATACTGCTCATTGACGTTTAGGGATTTTCATTGGCTGTTCCATGTGTGGCAGTGGTATGTGATTCTGTTGCTGAGTTGGCTATCGTTCACACCCTGAGTGAGAGGATGATACGGAGAGTCTGATGGGACCCTTTTCTGCATCATCTTTGGGCACCTGACATTAATGACCGACGACTAGCAGAGACAAATTTATTGACATATGCATGCCCAGGGCTTTAAGTGGGATGAAAAAACTGGGGGGGGGTCTCTTAAAGGGTCGAGGCCTATGTAGGTAAGGGTGTGGCTTTAAAAAACCTAAGCTAAAAACGTATGCTTAGCATAGTGTGCCACCGACTGGTATCTTGCTGTTTCTGTCATCACATCCAGATATATGATACAGCAAGTAGCATTATTCCTACAACAAGCCAGGACTGTTGGCTTTGTCAATGGTTGTTAGTTGCATGAGATAAATAAGCAACTATGGCATTAATGTATATAATATTAAAAATGCTTCAGTTCTAAAATGATGAGACTGTGAAAGGACTAGAACAAGTCTCTTCGAAGTTACGTCAAAGGCAGTGAAGGGTGGTACAGCTGCAGAGTTAATATTTCTTTTTCACCCTGAGTGTGAGGACAAAAATGGAGAGCTTGACAGGGACCCGTCCCACCACCTGCTATTTAGAACTGTCGGTGCTAAGCACCGGCAGGACTCGGCCCAATTAAAGACCTGTGTATGCCAATAGCGTTCTTTCAAAGGTCCCTTCTGGCCTGTCATGTGTGAGTGCTCCAAAAATTTATATGAAGTAAATGTCGGTGCATGTTCTTTGCTTGCGCTGCCCCCTCCCCTCTAATGATCAGCACTGCAGGGCTAATCTAGCATGGCAGTCACTGACGTTGGTTGTGAAGCTTATATGTGCAGTTGATGTGTCACTTACCGGTGTGGCATCCACGAAGATTCGGATTTGGTCGGTAAGCAAACAGGTACACTATTGGCATGACGTGTAGCATGGGCTCCGTGTTGGCTCGGGAAGTGGACAGCTGCATCAAGGTGCTTGCTGTGTTTTTCTCCCTCCCTTTCATGAGGCAGTTGGACCGCTATGCTCGGCTCATCTGTATGACGCATTATAATTCCGGGGGCGGTCCATACGTAGCTGCACTCTCCGACAGCCTTCATTGGTCCGTTCTGAGACCATCACGGTTGGAATACTCTGTCGGAGTCTGACGGTCCGCATCAGTCAGATTTCTGTGCATCAGAATGACCCCCTGAATGTCATTGTGCGCGATCTGCTCTATTCTTTCTTCCCAGCAAATATGGCACCTTATCAATGAAACTCTGTTTTTGTGTACCATGCCAGTTCCATATAAGCATCAACTCTGTCATCATTACTGGTGTCACCACCCAGCAGGACCGGATTTCCCTTAGGTCCCTTTTTATTTCTTTCAAAAGACCAAGCCCCATCATCTTTACCAGATCATTTTTCTCTAGCTGGAGCACTAGTACATCAGGACACCCCCGTCACTTTTGCAATTTATTCATTGTAGATGACAGTTCACTCCATCTCATGCCCCCTTTTCCAAATCATTTTTATCTGGAATCTCAGGTCATCGACCCACAATTGACAGCTGTAACTTCTCTTTGCAGCCTGACGTGCCACCCAATTTATAAAGAGGTGTCCACATATCCAAATTGTGATGAAACCTCTCTGGAGACCCACTACACAACCTGCAAACAACAACAGAAAACAACATTAAACCTAAATAGCGCTGCAGTATAAGCTAATATGGAATTCATTCAGGATGGATATACTGCCTGAAACACTTTGATCTCCAGCCCCCATTATCTTTAATGCTTTCCCCACCACATCCACATGCATCCACCTCTGTGGCCATGCCCTAACAAAACAAATATGTCCCAAACTCATGCGCCAGCATGTTTAGTGCCCTCAAAGACATCCAGAGTATGACTAAAACCTGCCCACTTGTCAACCGAGTTCTATCCATATGTTGGAATAAAAAAATCCTGTTCCTGTTCTACTCTTCAACTCTTCCCATTCTCCCATCAAGCAGACCACCTGCACATGATATTTTCTCAATTTCACTTGCCTACCCACCCTGCTTTGGTCTGTTCTTCCCTTCCCAGTACCTCAATCCAGTGCCCACATTTCAGCACTTCCTCGAATTGAAAACCTTCTCTTGATCTACCCCCTAGTAATTCTGAAATGTAAAAAGCCCCAAAAAACAACCAAACCATGACACCCTTAAATAACTTTGCTTCATCAGACATCCTACACACTGTTCTCAGCAACAGAACCATCTTCTTTAACAATTCAAGCATATTTAGCCTCCTATGCTTTTGACCTACCCCAGCTTCCCTAGTCCATTCTTTAAACATCCTTCTACCCAACTCACCAGCTGAAGTTTCAAAAGCCCAAAACATTTTCCCATGAAAAGCCACCCGGACAGTTTCCCAGCAATAGGCATCAAAGACAAACGTCTGTCCATGAGCCTTAGAATTATGTAAACAATGTTGTCCATGGGTTCCCCTGCTCTGATATCCCTGCCGTCCCGTCTCTGTGCTCCTGTCTTAATATATTCCATACAAGCATGCCGATAAGTGGTGGGTTTAGATGCAGACAACGACCCTTACACCAGACTCCTCAATCTGTACCTCCTATTTCCCAGAGTTCCGCTGGCATGTGTGTTTTATCTACTTCTGCTTCCTGTGTAAGTCCATGGCAACTCCTCAACTGAGAATGAGATAATGCTCCGCAACGTCATTGTTGATTCTGGGAACATGCCTCACCTGAAATGAAACAGTGTGAGTCAAGCATCCTAACACAAAAGCTTGCAAGAGTTGAAGGTCCTTAACATTCCTGGCAGATTGACTATTTGATTTGATTTGATTTGATTTGTCAACTTATATAGCGCACAAATGCCCGAAGGCGTCTTGGCGCTGGGGTAAGGCAGACCATAAAGGTAGTGGGGATGGGCAATGCGTGATAGATTTCTGAAGCTCAGTCACCAAAGAGCCAAGTTTTCAGTAGTCTTCTGAAGGACATAAGTGAGGTACAGTTTTTTATCGACATTGGCAAACTATTCCAAGTTTTTGCTGTTCCCAATATAAAACTTCTTCCTCCCCAGCGAACCTGCCTGTACTTGGGTACTTGCAGCAGTTTTAAATGAGAGGATCTGAGATTTCTGGCTGGCACGTACCATTTCAAATGCGATCTTAGATATAGCGGTCCTTTACCCTGAAGTGCCTTATAGGCCAGACATTGTGATTTAAAGATGATTCTCTTCCCCACTGGAAGCCAGTGGAGGGTTCTCAGTCTGTGGGAGATTGCTTCATGTTTGGGGACTCCCAGTATCAATCTGGCGGCAGCGTTCTGCAGACGCTGCAGTTTTTGTAGATACTGGGATTGCAGCCCTACATATAGGGCGTTGCCGTAGTCCAATCTTGAAAGGACCAATGCTGTCACCAACGTCTTTATTGCTTCAGGGGGTATGAAAGAACAAATCTTTCTAATCATCTTTAAAATCCCCCAGATAGTGGATGAAAGCTTGTTAATTTGACCGTCAAAAGTCAGTTTGTCGTCAAAAACCACACCTAGATTCTTGACCCTGGAGACTGGCATCGGACAGTCACCCAGGTTATCTGGCCACCACCTAGGTGACCAGAAAGACGGATCCGGGCCCAGTATCAGGACCTCCGTTTTATCTCCATTCAATTTTAGGCAATTCGTCTGCATCCAGGTGTTTACTTGTGACATACAGTTGTTAAAACGATCAGCTGTTGCGTCCACATTATTTGACACTGACACAACCACCTGGGTGTCGTCAGCATAGGAGACCACAGAGAAGCCACATTGCCTAATAATTGATGCTAACGGAGTCACATAAATATTAAAAAGCGTGGGGCTCAGGGAGGAGCCCTGAGGAACACCGCACGGCAATTCAAATGATTTGGATATAGAACCTCCCAGTTCCACTGAGAAAGTTCTGCCAGTTAGATAGGATGTAAGAAGATTGAGGGCGGATTCCTGAAATCCCAGCTCCATCAATCTGGCGATTAATATTTTGTGGTTGACAGTGTCGAAAGCCGCCGACAGATCCAGCAGAATCAAGGCGGCCCTCCCTCCTGAGTCCAATGATCTTCTAAGTTCCTCTGTTGCCATAATCAAAGCGGTCTCGGTTCCGTGGCCCTCTCTGAACCCATACTGAGTGAACCACTGCTTTGTTGTCCGCAATAAAAGAAACTTGTTATGAAAATTGTCACCCCAGAGTGTAACTGCTACCACCAGCAGACAAAATTCCAGAAATGTAATGTGTCACCCCACCCATGCTTCTAACTGTCCCGCCACTCTTCTGCACACCATCGACCTTGCCAGTAAAGACTAAAACCTCCACTTCCAGCTGCATTAAAAAATATCTGAATGGACCACTCACTTTCTTTCCCATGCCCTCCAGAAGGATTCACTGACAAAATATCGACCCTCAAAATATTGCCATGCAAAAATATTGTGACCAAAATATCGATGTCAAAAATATAATCATCCTATACTAAGTACAAAAATATCGGGGAAAAAGAAATTGATGTAATTAATATCGCTGTATTAAATATATTAAATAGTAACATTAACTTAAAAAATAAAATAGATTTAATATATATTTTAACAAATATAACAAATAAACTTAATTTTAAAAAGTTAAACACACATATATAATAATTAATATATACATTTACATATATCTACTTAAAAAATCTATGAAACTAATAATGTTAATTTATATTATAATTCTTTTAATATAATATAAAATATAACTAATATATAGCTGCGATGGGCACCTGTTTTGCCCCCAGCCTAGCAAATCTTTTTATGGACTGGTGGGAGGAACAGATCGTGTGGGTTGAGGAAAACGAAAGATATACTGAACACATCCCTATCTGGATCAAGTATATCGACGACCTGTTCCTGATATGGGATGGTACAAAGAGTCTGGCACAAGAATCCATTAATAAATTGGGGAATAATGAACTGAATTTGAGTTTTACACACAAAATTAGTTCCTCGTACTGCGAATTTCTTGATGTAGCCATCAATATTGACAACAAAGAGATGGTCACAAGTCTGTTCAGGAAAGACACGGCGGGCAATACCCTGCTGAACAGCAACCATCCAATGCCATTACATAACAGCATCGCCTACAGGGAGTTCCTTAGGGCACGAGGAAATTGTAGCTCGGAGGAAGGCTATAGGAAGGAGCAACAGGTTATGGAAGAGAGATTTGCCCAGCGTGGCTATAACAGAAAAGTGATATCTGCAGCCATTAAAAAAGTCAGAGGAGTAACACGAAATGCGGTGTTATTTTCCCCTAGGAAAGATAAAACTACAGAGAGTAAGGTTCCTAGGATGATTACCACATATAACACCAGACCTAATGTCATCAAGAAAATCATGAAACGTCACTGGGGTCTACTGAAAACAGATCCTGTAATTGGTACCAGTATTGGCAAAACACCCCAAATAACCTATAGAAAATCCAAATCTCTTAGGGACCATCTAGTTCATAGCCATCAAAATAAACCTATCACCAACACGTGACTGGGAACAATGAAAGGATTTATAAAATGCAGTGCATGCAAAGCATGCAGACACAGCAGTAGCAGGGACAAGTATAGCACACAGACAGGAAAAACTAAACAGATCACTAAATTCATAATGTGTACTAGTGACTACGTTGTATATGCATTGGAGTGCCCTTGCGGCCTTAGATATATTGGAAGCACCAAATTACAACTAAAGACCAGAATTTTACAACATATGAGGGCAGTAACCAATTCAGATCTGAGTTATCCTGTAGCCAGACATTTCCAAGAGAAACATCAAAGCAACAGTAAATTGATTGTATTCTTTGGGATTGATAGAATTCCACAACATCACAGAGGCGGAGACAGGGAGAAACTGTTACGTGTCACTGAATCACGATACATAATTGAGCTTAACACCAAAATTCCATATGGGCTCAATAGCAGAGAAGAGTTAGCAACTCATATAGGTTATGGTTGATCCATAACTTTACAGCATGACCTTTCTAACAGTCTTGATGTGTGATGTAGTCAGCAACGCTGTTTTATTCACTTTCACTTTTTAAGGGGGAGACTTCAGTGGTCACAGCTACATGATATTCCTGATGGCTGTAACCACAGGCCAGTGGTATTTTATCGGATGAATTCAGTCATAATTTCATTCCATTGGGCCTATATACCACATGAATTTGAAATGTGATTATATGTTTTCTATTTTTGTTATCAATTTCTTTATCCCCATGGTTTTCACTTATTTATTTTTAATTATCGCCACATTGTTTGTTCACTGTACCACATATTGTTGTGAGCCTGACCCTTCTATTCACATATGGTTTCCGAACATTGGGGATACTGATCTGCTTTAACATGTACTTGTGTCGGGTACCTTCATATATCATACTGCCAGGTTACAATTATTAATGAATTATGTATGTATGGTACATCCAGATGTATAGGCGGAGATGGGGTACATTACCCGAGATCCTTTGGTGCGGATTATATGGTATTTTCATTATCTGGTCATCCCACCGTAGTATTGCAGTAGCCAGGGATTTCCCTATTACATGCTAGTGCACACGTATCTCTCTTTCCGCATTGGTGGTATAGGATTGAAGGTATCACACGTGCCATACTGAATATAATGGAGGGTGTCATTTACATATATGTATATCAGATTAGCATGAATTACTGGTACACCAATTATCCATAGTTTTGAGAACTGGTGCCAGCTATAAACTGCATGTATTAAGGCATTGCTTATGCATAACTATTTAATGTTGATATTGTGATACATATCAATTGCTTAGTTATGACCAGTGTGGACATGTATGCAATTTGTTACTATGACACCTATTCAAAAGTATTGAGATGTCTATCATCAAGAATCATATTGTACGATTCATGGATACATAACAGACTGGATGTAATACATCACGCGCATCGTGATCCACTATCCGTAAAGTTGTACTCATTGACATTGAATGCCTAAACTTTATTGATTTATGCTGACATACTTGAAGTACGTGTTGATCCCGATTGTAGTATTTCTTCACTTCTCATGAACGGAGTCCTGGTATTTCTATAGGGGATCGTGCACAGGTCACTCACTTGAAAAAGGCTTCGTCGAAACTCGTCGTTTGTGGGCAGAATAAAATATACTTGTGCTGTCCTCTGGTGTGCCGCTGTTTTCCTTTTGGGATTGCCTGAAGAGACTTTTCTACATAAATATAGCGGCCGCCGCTGCAGGCACCGGTATCGTAGGAGGTGGATCGGCCAAGTGCTGCAGTTTTTGGAAGTAAAAAAAAAATATATATATATATATTCACTGAAAAAACCATAGGTTTTAGGGACAGTTATAGTTAGTTGGACATTTCACTCGTACAAAACCATAGAAATTCCCCCGTTATAGTTAGTTCAGCTAACTATAACTCGCGCCCCGCAATGCACTGCTGATGACGTCACATATTACATCACTCATGACATGGTCAGTGACATCACTGATGACATCACTGATGACATCTCAAATGACATCACTGATGACATCACTGATGACATCATCCAGTGACTGTGTGTTTCTGTAAAGTTTAAATATGTTTAATATATATAGGGAAAGGTGTATTGAAGAATGAGTGGGTGTATAAGTGTCTGAATGGATGATTTAGTACGTGAGTGACTGACACTACAAGTGAGTGATTAAATGTATCTTACTGAATGCATGGGTTAGTGACTAAACTGTGTGAATGTCTGTATCCGTCTGTCTGTTGGTTTGTAAGCGGCTGCATGGCTTTCTGAATAGCTACATGAGTGTCTACATGGGTTATTGATTGATTGTCTGAGTATCTGTATGGGTGCCTGAGTGTTTGTGTGGGTGGGGTGTGTGTGACTCTGTGCATAGATGTGTGAGTTGGTGATTCACTGGGTGCATGGTTTCAAGAGTGCATCTGTGATGGACTGTATGGGTGGGTGAGTGTGTGTATGGGTGTGTTAGTGATTGAATGTATATCTCAGTGGTACATGTGTGAGTAACTACATATGTGAAAGGCAGTATATATGTGTGTTGGAGTATATAAATGGCTATAAGTGAGAGTGTGTGATTGTGAGAGTGGCTGTATGGATGAGTGTGTACTTGTATCAGTGATTGTATAAGAGCGTAAGAATGTGCTAGTATTTGTATGAGTAAGTGAGCTGGTGTGTGTATAACTGTATAGGTGAGTAAATGGGTGTGTGATTACGTTTTTTGCATAACTGACTAGGTGTGTGAGTACCTCTATGGATGAGTGGCGGTGTGTGAGTGTTTATATAGGTGTATGAGTGCATATGATAGTCCTGTACTGAGTGACTAAGTATGAGTGACTGTACGGGTGAGTGAGTGGATGTGTGTGTAGACCTAAGAATCAGTGAGTGGGTATGTAGTTTTTGGTGTTGGAGTGTCTATGGTTTTGAGAATGGCAGTCTGTAATTTAGAGTGGGTGTATCAAAAGTTATATTAGGGTGTGAGAAGATGCATGAAATTATCACATGGATGATGTCATCAGTGATGTCATTTGAGATGTCATCAGTGATGTCATCAGTGATGTCACTGACCATGTCATGAGTGATGTAATATGTGACGTCATCAGCAGTGCATTACGGGGCGCGAGTTATAGTTAGCTGAACTAACTATAACGGGGGAATTTCTATGGTTTTGTACGAGTGAAATGTCCAACTAACTATAACTGTCCCTAAAACCTATGGTTTTTTCAGTGAATTTCAAAGGTTTTTTAAATGCTAATTTCTAACTATAACGTGTCTGAAACCTATTGTTTTTTCAGTGAATTTCAAAGGTTTTTTAAATGCTAATTTCTAACTATAACGTGCCTGAAACCTATGATTTTTTAAGTGAATTTCAAAGGTTTTTTTAAATGCTAGTTTCTAACTATCCCAACAGAGGTAGGACATGTGAAGAAAGAAGAAAAAACGCACAGAAAGAAGCAAAAGATGTGCAGAAAGAACCAACAGAGGAGCAGAAAGAGGCCTTGTTGCAAAATCATCCTGTGCCCACAACTTTTTCAGACGGGTACTGGTGGTAACTGACTCTGACTAACCAGAGCCAGTGCTATGCTAAAAGACACTTAGAATACAGTGAAAACACCTACATACACTAGGGAACACTATGCGTTGGGGTACCCCTGTGATTAGCATGACCTCCTCTGCAAGTCCCTAGTACATAATAGGGCAGGGGGATTAAAACTACCTCTTAAAACGCGCTACAGGGCGCGTTTGCACAGTGGTGAAGGGAGGGGGGCCTGAGGTGACATGTGTGCAAACGCACCCCGTGGTGCGTTTAAGTTGCGGGATTAAGTCCCCTTGAATTCTGAGGGTCCCTGGGGCCCAACTAGCCCCCAGGTACCTACAGTTAGGACCACAGAGCTGAGTTGCAGAGAGGCGTTCCGAGGCCATGCACCTTTTTTCACCTCTCTGCAACGCAACTCTGTTGTGCTTACTGAAGGTACCTGGTGGGCTAGTTGGCCCCCAGGGTCCCTCAGGATTCAAAGGGAATTAATTCCCCAACTTAAAACGCACCACAGGGCGTGTTTGCGCACATGTCACGTGAGGCCCCGCCCCCTCCCTTCACCACTGTGCAAACGCGCCCCGTGGTGCGTTTTAAGTTGGGGGATTAGGTCACCTTGAATCCTGAGGGTCCCTGGGGCCCAACTAGCCCACTAGGTACTTCCAGTAAGCACCACAGGCCTGCGTTGCAACGCCTGTAACAAATTGTGCAGATGTAGAGTACTGTCCTGGGCACACGCGGTGAGGGTATTGATAATATATTAGTCTGTTACAAAATGTTATATAAATGCAGAGGTCGGCATCAGTATTAGAACAAAAAAGGGGTTTATTTATGTCTCAACACCAACTATGTTGAATACAAAAGGCCAGCCGACACGTGTTTCGTCACTGGGAAAATTCCCGTGACTCATCAGGGCTAAAGCGAACGTATCAGAAGGAAAGAAGACCCCGAAGACCGGTGATAATTCCAATCCGGTGTGGGGTGAGCTGGAGGCTGGGGCAACAGGATTGATAAGCGCTAGATGAGGCGCTATGAAAATTACAGCGGTTCCACATTCAGTTTCTCACTACACGCTCCAATGTCCTGACGTCTTCCTCCGCACCGGACTCCAGATTTCTGCGGCAATTCGCCATTATTATTCTCCTAGTCTTCCCGTACCCAGGTTAGCTAGATTCTGCGCACCGCCTGGCTGTCGGTTTACCCTTCCACCACGCCAGACATTGGACAGTCACTACCTGCCTTCACAGGCACCTGGTAACTTCATACCCACGCTATACCTTTAATCCGCCTTGGCTGCACACAGCCCGCGGTCTCCGTCCACCGCTGTAATTTTCATAGCGCCTCATCTAGCGCTTATCAATCCTGTTGCCCCAGCCTCCAGCTCACCCCACACATTTTTCAGGGGTTATTGGGTTAATCCCCTGACCTGGAGGCATCGCATGCTTATAAGCCTACAGTTAGTATACGCAATAGCCTGAGCGCCACTTTCCTGTCTTAACTAAAAACCCCCCACCTAATCTCAAATTGTGCAGATGTGTTTAGGTAGTGAAGAGGGTCGTGCTGGGGGTAGTGTTTTAGGGTTTAGGGTAGTGCAGTGGTGTTTGTGTAGTGTAGGGGTCGTGCTGGGGGTAGTGTTTTAGGGTTTAGAGTAGTGCAGTGGTGTTTGGGTAGTGTAGGGGGTCGTGCTGGGGGTAGTGATTTAGGGTAGTGCAGTGGTGTTTGGGTAGTGTAGGGGGTATTGCTGGGGGTAGTGTTTTAGGGTTTAGGTTAGTGCAGTGGTGTTTGGGTAGTGTAGGGGTACTGCTGGGGGTAGTGTTTTAGGGTAGTGCAGTGGTGTTTGTGTAGTGTAGGGGTAGTGTTTTAGGGTTTAGGGTAGTGCAGTGGTGTTTGTGTAGTGTAGGAGGTCATGTTTTAGGGTTTAGGGTAGTGCAGTGGTCTTTGGGTAGTGTAGGGAGTCATGCGGGGGTAGTGTTTTAGGGTTTAGGGTAGTGTAGGGGTCATGCGGGGGTAGTGTTTTAGGGATTAGGGTAGTGCATTGGTGTTTGGGTAGTGTAGGGGGTCATGCGGGGGTAGTGTTTTAGGGTTTAGGGCAGTGCAGTGGTGTTTGGGTAGTGTAGGGGGTCGTGCTGGGGGAGTGTTTTAGGGTTTAGGGCAGTGCAGTGGTGTTCGGGTAGTGTAGGGGGTCGTGCTGGGGGAGTGTTTTAGGGTTTAGGGCAGTGCAGTGGTGTTCGGGTAGTGTAGGGGTCGTGCTGGGGGTAGTGTTTGAGGGTTTAGGGCAGTGCAGTCGTGTTCGGGTAGTGTAGGGGGTTGTGCTGGGGGTAGTATTTTAGGGTTTAGGGCAGTGCAGTGGTGTTTGGGCAGTGTAGGGGGTAATGCTGGGGGTGGTGTTTTAGGGTTTAGGGCAGTGCAGTGGTGTTCGGGCAGTGTAGGGGGTCGTGCTGGGGGTGGTGTTTCAGGGTTTAGGGCAGTGCAGTGGTGTTCGGGCAGTGTAGGGGTCGTGCAGGGGGTGGTGTTTCAGGGTTTAGGGCAGTGCAGTGGTGTTCGGGCAGTGTAGGGGTCGTGCTGGGGCTGGTGTTTCAGGGTTTAGGGCAGTGCAGTGGTGTTCGGGCAGTGTAGGGGGTCTTGCTGGGGGTGGTGTTTCAGGGTTTAGGGCAGTGGTGTTCGGGCAGTGTAGGGGTCTTGCTGGGGGTGGTGTTTCAGGGTTTAGGGCAGTGCAGTGGTGTTCGGGCAGTGTAGGGGGTCTTGCTGGGGGTAGTGTTTCAGGGTTTAGGGCAGTGCAGTGGTGTTCGTGCAGTGTAGGGGTCGTGCTGGGGATGGTGTTTCAGGGTTTAGGGCAGTGCAGTAGTGTTCGGGCAGTGTAGGGGTCATGCAGGGGGTGGTGTTTCAGGGTTTAGGGCAGTGCAGTGGTGTTCGGGCAGTGTAGGGGGTCGTGCTGGGGGTGGTGTTTCAGGGTTTAGGGCAGTGCAGTGGTGTTCGGGCAGTGTAGGGGGTCGTGCTGGGGGTGGTGTTTCAGGGTTTAGGGCAGTGGTGTTCGGGCAGTGTGGGGGGTCTTGCTGGGGGTGATGTTTCAGGGTTTAGGGCAGTGCAGTGCAGTGGTGTTCGGGCAGTGTAGGAGGTCTTGCTGGGGGTAGTGTTTCAGGGTTTAGGGCAGTGCAGTGGTATTCGGGCAGTGTAGGGGTCATGCTGGGGGTGGTGTTTCAGGGTTTAGGGCAGTGCAGTGGTGTTCGGGCAGTGTAGGGGGTCGTGAAGGGGGTGGTGTTTTAGGGTTTAGGGTAGTGCAGTGGTGCTTGTGTAGTGTAGGGGGTCGTGCTGGAGGTAGTGTTTTAGAGGTTAGGGTAGTGCAGTGGTGTTTGTGTAGTGTAGGGGGTCATGTTTTAGGGTAGTGCAGTGGTGTTTGGGTAGTGTAGGGGGTCGTGCTGGGGGTAGTGTTTTAGGATTTAGGTTAGTTCAGTGGTGTTTGGGTAGTGTAGGGGGTCGTGCTGGGGGTAGTGTTTTAGGGTTTAAGGTAGTGCAGTGGTGTTTGTGTAGTGTAGGGGGTCGTGCTGGGGGTAGTGTTTTAGGGTTTAGGGTAGTGCAGTGGTGCTTGTGTAGTGTAGGGGGTCGTGCTGGGGGTAGTGTTTTAGGGTTTAGGGTAGTGCAGTGGTGTTTGTGTAGTGTAGGGGGTCATGTTTTAGGGTAGTGCAGTGGTGTTTGGGTAGTGTAGGGGTCGTGCTGGGGGTAGTGTTTTAGGATTTAGGTTAGTGCAGTGGTGTTGGGGTAGTGTTTTAGGTTTAGGGTAGTGCAGTGGTGTTTGTGTAGTGTAGGGGGTCATGCTGGGGGTAGTGTTTTAGGGTTTAGGATAGTGCAGTGGTGCTTGTGTAGTGTAGGGGGTCGTGCTGGGGTAGTGTTTTAGGGTTTAGGGTAGTGCAGTGGTGTTTTTGTAGTGTAGGGGGTCATGTTTTAAGATGCAACGCTCCAATACCTGACCAGTCTGCACTACATAAAACTGCAAAAAAACTAAAAATAAAAAGTGTTTTGCACACTTTTGTCATTGGGCTATATGTGGGCTACATCTCGGTAATATTTGTGCTACATTTGGGCTCTTTTTTCACTGGTGGCCATCTTGGAAGACTTCTTTGTTATGAAGTTTCCTAATTTCCTCATTTACTGCAGTCTCCTCAGTAGGAAATGCTTTCAGTTTTTTACATTGATTCCATCAAGAAGGCATTCAGATGTGTCACACATTTGCCATAAATTCAGAATGTTATTACTCTAGTTGTTCATTAGATCACTGTAGTAAAGCTACTGCTCACCAAGGAGTTAACTGGAAGTCTACTGCTGGTATTGAAAGTGATTGTTTCAGTCTGCATGTCAGAATTTTCTAATGAAATAGAAGAGGATTTGAGATCTCACTTAAAACATGCACTAAATTTTCTTTTTGCAGCACTAACCATAATTTCTATGGCAAAATGAACCCCCTCATTTTGTTCCTTTTTAAATTAAATGTTTTAAGTGTTACCAGTTTATTCCAATCAAGATGGCTTCAGGTGTGCCATACTTTTGTCATAAGTAAGGCTGTTAGCACTCTAGTTGTTCTTTAGAACACTCTGGGAAGCTGCAGTAGAACACAAAGGCATCAACTGACAGGCTGCTCCTGTTGAAATATAACAGGAAGATATTTGAGATCTCACTTAAAACATGTCCTAATTTTTCTTTCTACAGCACTAACCATAATTTCTATGGCAAAATGAACCCCCTCATTTTGTTCCTTTTTAAATTAAATGTTTTAAGTGTTACCAGTTTATTCCAATCAAGATGGCTTCAGGTGTGCCATACTTTTGTCATAAGTAAGACTGTTAGCTCTAGTTGTTCTTTAGAACACTCTGGGAAGCTGCAGTAGAACTCAAAGGCATCAACTGACAGGCTGCTCCTGTTGAAATATAACAGGAAGATATTTGAGATCACACTTGAAACATGTCCTAATTTTTCTTTCCAGAGCACTAACCATAATTTCTATGACAAGATGAACCCCATCATTTTGTTCCTTTTTAAATTAAATGTTTTAAGTGTTACCAGTTTATTCCAATCAAGATGGCTTCAGGTGTGCCATACTTTTGTCATAAGTAAGGCTGTTAGCACTCTAGTTGTTCTTTAGAACACTCTGGGAAGCTGCAGTAGAACACAAAGGAATCAACTGACAGTCTCTGCCCTTGTTGGATGTACATGTTTTACTGAGAATGTCAGACTTCATTCTCACATGACTGAGAAAGATAATGTGAATTTACAGAAAATATGCTCTCATTTTAGCTTCTGGGGCACCTTCCAAAACTGTATGGGACAAGCATGTGAAAATAGTTTTCTCTCAAACATGATTCATGGTATCCCAGCAGAAGGTTTTTCACAGGGTAAAATCACCTTAGAACACACCACAATTCCTGAAATTAGTATGGTACCATCAACAAATGAATTCTAATGTAACTAAAGTCTGTTATCACCCTTTATAGTTCTCCTTTTGGTAACCCTCAAAATCTTCGATTCACTACAATGCATTTCAAAGGGGTACTATCATTTATATTGGTCCCAAGATGGCTGCCAGCAATTCCAGGATGAAGTGCTGACAGCCAATCAGATCTCACGATGACATGTGTGGTTAGGCTCCGCCCAGATATATATGTGTTTTTACTTTGATTTTCTCAGCAACTACTGAACGAATTTACACCATTTAACAAAAGGGTTCTTTTTGAACCAAGAACTACCTCTTTGCCAAATTTGGTGTAATTCCGTTCAGCAGTTCGGGCTGTAGCCTTGCATAAAGTTTCCTATGGGAAATTGATTTTTTGACTCTTATTTTTTTAATTTCTCCGCAACTACTGAACGGATTTACACCATTTAACAAAAGGGTTCTTTCTGAACCAAGAACTACCTCTTTGCCAAATTTGGTGTAATTCCGTTCAGCAGTTCGGGCTGTAGCTGTGTCTAAAGTTTCCTATGGGAAAATGAATGGGGAAAACACGTTTTGGGACCCCCTTTTTCTCGGCCCCCGCTTGACAAATCACCCTGAGACTTTCAGGGTAGGAGCGGACCGGAGCGGGCCATAAAGTTTGAAAATTTCGCGAAGATTCGTCAACCGACGCAAGAGTTATTTCAAATAGAATGTCGCGGATTTCCTATGGAAAATAGGTCCTAACTATAACTATCTACTGGCGACCGCCAGTAGATAATATATATATACACACACCAAGAACATAAAATCTTTAAAACACAAAAACAAAATGTTCTATTTAAATTAAAAAAGTAAACAACTCCAAATTTTTAAAATGTAATAAAAAATATTTTACACATTAAAAACATTCAAAATTTTAAATATAATTTTAAATAAACAAAAACCTAATAATCAATCAATCAATCAATCAGGGGTTTATATAACGCGAATACTCACTTGTGAGGGTCTCAAGGCGCTGGGGGGGGCTTCTGATCCATCTAGGCGCAGGGGTTCAGTTGAAGAGCCAGGTTTTGAGATCTTTCCTGAATTGACTCAGCGACGGGGATTGAGTGAGGTGGAGAGGCAGGGTGTTGCAGGTCTTGGTGGTGACGTGGGAGAAGGCTCTTCCTCTGCTTTTGGTCTTGTGGATCTGTGGGACGGTGGCCAGGGCCAGTTGGGCAGAGCGAAGGTGTCTGGTGGGTACGTGGAATAAGAGGCGGTGGTTCAGATATGCAGGGGCTGCATCATGGAGAGCTTTGTAGGCATGTGTGTGGAGCTTGAAAGTGATTCTTTGTTGACTGGAAGCCAGTGCAGTTCTCAAAGGTATTCGGTGATGTGGCTGCAGCGGGGGATGTTGAGGGCCAGTCTGGCTGCAGCGTTTTGAACATTTATAGGTTCCTGATGAGTTTCTGGGTGATGCAGGTGTAGAGTGCATTGCCATAGTCTAATCTGCTGGTGATGAGTGTGTGGGTGATCGTCTTTCTGGATACTGTGGGGATCCATTGGAATGTCTTTCGAAGCAGGCAGAGTGTGTGGAAGTAAGATGAGTATACGGTATTGATCTGGTGGTTCATTGTGAGTGAGGAGTCCAGTATGATGCTGAGGTTACATGCGTGGTCCATGGCAGTGGGGGCGGGTTCCCAGTGCAGCGGGCCACCAGGAGTCATCCCAGGCAGAGGGCTTGGGGCCCAGGGTGAGTACTTCAGTCTTGTCCGAGTTGAGCTTGAGGCAGCTATCTTTCATCCAGGTGGCAACGGCCTTTACCCCACTGTGGAAGTTGATTCTGGTGGCTGTGGGTTTGTTGGTGAGCTGGGTGTCGTTGGCATAAGAGACGATGTTGAGTCCATAGTTACTGCAATCGCAGTGAGGTGGGCGATGTAGACATTGAAGAGAATAGTGCTCAGGGAGGAGCACTGGGGCACTCTGCAGCTGATCTCTGTAGGTTCTGAGAGGAACGGAGGTAGTCTGACTCGCTGTGTTCAGCTGGTAAGGAAGGAGTGGATCCAGTCCAGGGCCTTGTCGTGGATGCTGGCATTGTGGCTTCTCGTGATTAGGGTGCAGTGGGAGACTGTATCGAAGGCGGCAGAGAGGTCCAGTAGAAAGATGGCTGCGGTTTCGCCTTGGTCAAGAAAGGAGCGAATGTCATCGGTGGCGGTGAGGAGTGCAGTCTTAATGCTGTGGTTGCTTCGGAATCCGGATTGGGAGAAGTCCAGGACATGGTTCCCTTCGATGAACTCAGAGAGTTGGGTGTTTGGCCTTCTCAATTACCTTGGCTGCGAAGGGGAGCAGGGAGATGGGTTTGAAGTTCTTGAGGTCTGTTGGGTCGGCAGATGGCTTCTTCAGCAGGGGGATGATCTCAGCATGTTTCCAGTCATCGGGGAAGGTGGCGTTCTTGATGAAGCAGTTGATGGTGCGGTGTAGCTCGGGGGCGATTGTGGCTGTTCTATGGAAGATGTGATAGGGGCATAGGTCCGAGTGGGCTCCGGAGTGGATGCTCTTCATAGTCTTGAGTGTGTCGTCGGTGGTGAGCGGAGTCCAGTTGAGCAGGATCTGTTGGGGTGCGGCGTGGTTGCATGTGGTGGTGTCGGGCATGGTGGGAGGGTCTTGGGATTCGAAGCTCTCGTAGATCTGCCTTATCTTGTGATGGAAGAAGGTGCTGAGTTTGTTGCAGATGTCTTGAGAGGGGGGACGTCTGTGGTCTTGCTATTGGGCCTGGCAGACTCCTTGATGATGGCGAAGAGTTCTTTGCTGTTCTGTGCAGTGGCGTTAATTCTGTCTTGGAGGGCCATTTTCTTTGTGGTTTTGAGGGGGAGGTGGTGTGCTTTGACAGCGGTTTTGAAGGTTGTGTGGGTTTCTGTGGTTTTGTTGTTCCTCCATCTCTTCTCGAGTCATCTGCAGGTGCATCTGGACTCAGGGACGGTGGGAGTGAACCAGCTGGCTTTCTTGGAGTGTTGCTTGTCGGTGGTTTTCCTGAGGGGTGCCAGTGTGTCGGCGCAGTTAGAGATCCATCAGTAGAGGTTGCGTGCTGAGGTGTTGGCATCTGCTGATGTTGGCGGTGTGGTAGTGCTGAGGAAGGTGGTGAGATGTTCTTCAGTGACCTTTTTCCAGCTACAATTGGGTGGTGAGGGCATTGGTGTAGGGTGGGAGTGGGGATGGCGAAGTGCACACAGTGGTGGTCGGTCCAGAGGAGTTTGGTGGTGCGGCTGTAGGAGATGTTCCCACTGGAGGAGAATACGAGGTCATGCATGTGTCCCGCTGCGTGGGTTGGAGCGGTGACTAGCTGCTTGAGTTCGATGTTGGTGAGCTTCTCCAGAAGAGATGTGGTGTTCTGGTCACTGGGGTTGACCAGGTGGAAATTGAGGTTGCCGAGTAGGATGTAATCTGTGGATGTGAGAGCCTTGGGTGCAATGAGGTTAATGGCATTGGTGAAGGGCGGGTGGGGGCCGGGAGGCCTGTAGATGAGGGTGCCAGGTAAGGCGGTGTTGGGGTTTGTTTGGGATCTGGAAGTGGAGGTGTTCCATAGATGTTGTTGGGTTATCCAAGTGGGTGGTTAGGCGGAGGGTGTTCTTGTAGACAATGGCGATGCCTCCTCTTCGTCAGTGCAGTCCTTGCGGATGATATTGTAGCCGTAGGGATGGCGGTGGCGATGTCTAGGTCTAGGTTTCTATGAGGAAGGCAATGTCAGGGGAGGCGGCTTCAAGGAAGTCCCAGATTTCTGTGGCGTGTTTGTGGAGGGTGCACGTATTTTGAATAGGATGCAGCTGAGCCTGTCGGGTGTGCTGTTGGTCGGCTGGGCAGCGGGAGGAGCTGGCGTGTGGAGATGAGTGAGGGTGTGGATGCAGTTTTGGTGGGAGGAGGGTCCTTGGGTGTCCTTCAGTGATGCAAGGTGGCAGGCAGCGTGGCGTCCTGTGTTTAGGGTGAGGAGGATGCTGGCTTCGTGTCAGTGGGAGGTCTGAGACAAGGGTCCGTGTTGCCTGGCGCAGTCCAGGCGTGTACTGGTGCAGATGGGTTTGCCTTTGGCGCACCTTGGGCGTGCCAGCGGTGTGCCCACTGTGTGCACCTGCACAGCGGCAGGCGTTAAGTAATGTGTAGGGGCTGGACAGTTGGGAGGCGGGAAACATGGGGAGTGGGAAGGGTCACTGGAGGGGGCAGGGCAGTGGGGGATCACAGCGGCAAGGGCGGCAAAGCATGTGGAAAAGTGCAAAAAGGGACAAAGAAAAAGGCAAAAAGCAGAAAAAAGCCATCAGAAGAAAAAAGGCAAAAGGGCAGAAAAAGCAGAAAAAAAAGAGAGACAAAAGGCAGTCCAGCAGCAGACCAGTGACGCTCTACCGCTAGATCATCCAGGGATGAGGCACAGGCGGGAGCTTGCGGGTGGAGGAGGGCCTTGAACTCCTGACCAGAGGGTCAACAGCAGCAATGGGGGCAGCAGCTACCAGTCGGAGCTGTGCAGTGAAGGGAGCAGTCCTTTAGTAAGGTCAGTGGACTGCACCTTCACCGAGCACCGGCCACCATTAAGTAGTGTGCGGGGGCTGCACAGCTGGAAGGCAGGAAACGGGATGGTCACTGAAGGGGGACATGGCTGCGAGGGATCGCAGTGGCAAGGGTGGCGAAGTACGAGGAAAAGGGCCAAAAAACAAGGAAAAAGCAAAAAGCAAAAAAAAGGCAGCAGCAGAAAAAAGGCAAAAGGGCAGAAAAAGCAGAAAAAAGCTGAAAAAAGAGAGACAGAAGAGCAGTCCAGCAGCAGAGAAGTGATGATCTGCCACTAGACCAGCAGGGATGCGAAGCAGGTGGAATCCTGCGGGTGGAGGAGGGCCTCGAACTCCTGACGAGAGGGTCAGCAGCAGCAACGGGAGCAGCAGATACAAGGCGGAGCTGTGCCATGAAGGGAGCAGTCCACTAGTAAGGTCAGTGGACAACACCTTCAGTGCGCAGCGGCTACCATTATGTAGTGTGCGGGGGGTGGACACCTGGGAGGCAAAATGTGGGGAGCGGGAAGGGTTACTGGAGGGGGGCAGGGCCGCGGGGGATCACAGCAGCAGGGGTGGCAAAGCACGAGGAAAAGTGCAAAACAGGACAAGGAAAAAGACAAAAAGCAGAAAAAAGGCAAAAGGGCAGAAAAAGTAGAAAAAAGCAGGAAAAAAAAGAGACAGAAGGGCAGTCCAGCAGCAGAGCAGTGATGCTCTACCACTAGACCACCAGGGATGAGGCACAGGCAGGAGCCTTCAGGTGGAGGAGGGCCTCAAACTCATGACCAGAGGGTCAGCAGCAGCAACGGGGGCAGCAGCTACCAGTTGGAGCTGTGCCATGAAGGGAGCAGTTCACTAGTTAGGTATAATATAAATTATAACAATATAAAATAAATTATAAAATATAAAATGTAATGCATATACTATTCCCACTACAATTTATACAAAACTACGCAAAGTATTAAAGTAAATATATAAAAAATGTACTACTCCCACTTCACAAAACGCAAAAATAATAAAACTGGGTGAAATGTATAAATCTCCTTCCAGTAAATACAAGAGTAGTAAAAGTGTTTGATTGTGGATAGATAGTATTTACCATACTCATTCCAGCAAGTACAACAGTAGGGAAACTATTGGAGGGCGCAGTGGTAAAATGTATTATTCCCACTTCAATCAGTACAACAGTAGGGAAAGTGTTGGATTGCGGAGGAGCAACATGTACTATATTATAATATATATGATTAACAACTAATTATTAATTAATTAAAATTAATTTCCTTCCCACCCTTTACCCCTATAAACCCCACAACCCGCACAAAAAGAAGCATAATTAACATAATTAAATATCAATTAAATACATAATATTAAATAAAAAATAATCATTAATTTATTATAATCAAATTACTTCCCACCCTATACCCCTATAAACCCACAACCCGCTACAGAACTAAAAACACAAAATCTAATTACATTAATTTTAATAACTGCTAAAAATGTAACAAATATATTAAAAAACATAAACAATAATTATACAAAAATTACATCATATACATTTAAAATATAGACTAAAATACATAACAATAATAAACAAATTATGTTTTAAACAACTATATTTTTGCAAATGATATTAATGACCTCGATATTTTACAAATCAATATTACTTACCTTAAAATTGATATTCTTGACATCTATATTCTTGCTGATGATATTTCCATATCACAATATTTTGGACTCGATATTTTTGTGTGGCAGTATTTTTTTTAAATATTTTGTCTGAATACCCTCCAGAAGCACACTATTGAAACTCTCTAGGAAAACCTTCCATACCCTAGGGTCTGCTTTCACTCCAGCCGAGAGGCAAATTGTATGGTAGGGTAACTGCTTGCCCACTGAGGCCAGTCCCCGTCTCCTGCAAAATAAGCGCCCCGCCTTTACTACTTTACAAGCAAAATGTAAGTGCCCCAATAAAACTTGAATCTCTCTCACTATCGCCATTCTGGACAACATGTCATCTATCAGCAATGTCCCTTTTTTATCTGGTAGCCTGGCCTCCATCCTCTCCGTGTCAATCTCAATGCCTTGGTGTGACAAAACCTTTTGTAGACCCACTGTCTTTTCTGGAACCAATGGAACACCTATATTGTACATAACTGTCGGAAACTCCGCCAGCATTGTAGCACAAACTTCTGGCTCCTCATTCCCAAATAATAAAAAAATCATCCAAATAATGAGTCACCATCTTGTTCCTGGAATAGTACTTAAATGACCATTGTACAAAACAATTAAATTTCTCAAACAGAGCACAAGAAACTGAAAAGCTTGTAGGCAGTGCTTTATCCATGAAGGAAAAGCCCTGACACTGAATCCTTAAGTAGTGATAATCATCTGTTTGCTAAGGTGCAATCTAAAAGCAGACTTAATATCAGATTTTGGCAGGTATGCCCCTATTCCCGCCTGCGCCACTAAGGCAAAAACTAAATCAATAGAAGGGTACACCACTGGTCATTGATAGAGTTGCCTTCTGACGACGACAGGTGTTAAATCAATCTGAACTCACATCTTTCTTTTTTAGGAAGCACCTCAATTGGGTAAATTATTAAATCCTGCAGAGGCCAATCTGCAAATGGGCCCGCCATGCACCCTTCACTCCCCTACGTCATCAGCTTTGCCCACACCACTTCAGGTAATTCTTTTGCCAAATGCAAATTGTTTGCCCACCTAAACACCCTGGGACCGCTGTAACCCAGGTGAAAAACCCCATTTAATCCTTGCCACTATCTTTCTGCTTCCTCGACCATCTCATATTGCTGCAGCCATAGTCACAACCTGTCCAAATGAATTGGCCTAGGTGCCTTTCCCCCCAGCTGAGGGAGGCATGCCTTTACCAGTCCCTCATTGCGCAAAAGTGGAATTTTGTCATCCTTGACTTGGTGTTGCTGCACTAGCCTGCACACCACGATGTGGGACTAGGTACTATCCACTGCAGCATGAACAGTCGTGTCCAAAACAGCAGTGTTCTCTAATACAAAAGCCTTTGTTGAACTTCCAACAGACCCCTTGTGGTCCCAGAATGCCTAGTGTCCTATTTGTGTATCCCACCCCTCCATGGGTGGGACGTCCTTAAAAAGGACAATAGATCAGTAGTAAACCACTTGCTGTGTAGGCTGCTGGTGCAGGTCTACTGGGTGCCATAGTGTGGAGCCACAAATTGTTGTCCAAATCTTGCCATTTTCCCTAGGCATCTGCTGACAGTTGGGGCCTGAACTCCTCATCATAACACCCATGCCAACACCTCAAAGGTTATCTGAGCCTTTCTGATGACATCCATACATCTGAAAAGTGATATTCAGTGCTCCGGGTACTTTTCACAATAGACTCTGCATAGATTAAAAAGACAGTTGTGCAATTTTTGATAGTCACTGGCACCCTAGGCCCCCTCACCAGCTCATATTCTTCCTCTTTTGAGTCTTCTTTTGCCTGTACCTCCCTATGCAGAAACTTAAAAATGCCTATATACTCCCCTATCCATATTTTCTCTTTTGTAGTCAACATCACATGGGCCCCCTAAAGGTTTTGTAATGCCCATAAAGGACAATTTCTTTAGCTTAACTTCCTTACTCTCCAACTTGTCCCGGTCCTTAGTCCCCTCCTTCCCTTTCCCGTCTTCTTTTGCGCCAACCTCACCTACTGCCAGTTTACCCTTCTGACTTACCTTAATTAACTCCTACTTTGTTTTTCTTTTTATCCTCCATACCTGTACCTTGGCCTACTGCATATTTGCACTTCCACAGATGTACCGCTGCCTGTTCACTTTCACAGTGACCTACTGCCCCCACAGAATGAACTACCTTTCCAACTTTATTCTCACCAGTCCGCAGAATCGGGGTCATCTATATGCCCATGGTTTGACTTGCCACATCAACTGAAATCTTCTTGGTCCATGCTTTTTCTGGCTAAACACCAACTTTTTCTCTGTTAGCCTCCCGCGCCTTCCGGGTCTTTGTACGACCACCATTGCCACTCATGGTCAAGCATATCCCCACCCATCTGACAATCTACAATCTTCCCCTCCTCCAAAGCCTCATCATCCTTGTCATAATCCAGTACTGTGTCATCCTGCATGTGCCCCCTGGACCCCACCACCTCCAGCTTTGGCTGATTACCGTTGCTGATGCCACCATCACCCCATTCGTCGAAATCTTGCATGTCCAGAGTAACACTGTTGTGCAAGGGGGCTGCCTTGATTCCACCCTGTTCATCCTTGGGCCGGTCTCACCAAGGCTTCTGGCTGGCCATACAAGACCGAGCCTTCCCTTCGTGCCGATGCAAGGAAGCCACACTAGACCTTCCCGGCTGCTCATCACTTTCATTGCAAATGAAACATTCACCTGCACCACCTTGACCTTTGCCACAAGAATCCCCCACCTCGATTCTAACTCCCTCTCTGGCACCCATACCGACCTGCCCCCATATGATTCTGCAATCACGCTTTCTATCTTAGCTAAGGTCATCTTTTCCATCTGCTTCCCAACACCGGATTGCCTGCCAAGATCTTCACCTGTGCTGCCTGTGCTCTTTCTGCCTCAGTCACTCTGCCTCTTGTGCACTGAGTCAAGTCTTGCCTGGCAAATAAGGGCTCTGGGCCAACCACAGGCATCTTCCTCGCAACCCCTCCTGCTCCATCAGGTGCCACACGCCCCCTGTGACCACTATCTTCTTTCCCGCTTCACCCTGTGCAACTCAATCAGTGCTGGGTGCTGATCGGGCCTGCACTTCCTGTTTATGGCAGCTGCAATGTGGCAGTCTGCTTTATCTGCCTCGTGCTCCATAGTCGTGTGACAACAGAGGCCTCGGTCCCTGGGCTCTCCTACCATGCCTCATGATGCTCTCCCGAGGTCACCACGGTCTGGGGCCAACTCGTGGGAGGATCGTCCGGCCTTGCATAACTCTTGGCCGCCTCCCCAGTATGGATAAGGCATTTTTGATACAGCTGCAGCCCTGCGGAGCCTTTCAGCCTGGGTCAGGGGCCCTGACATGAGACCCCTCTCTCCCGAAGACCTCAGGAGGGCAAGGCTCCCAGTCACCGACCCCTCTCCTCCAAAGCCCTATAGAACTCTTGCTGGGGTGACCATATTTGAAGCAGTTGTGGAGCACGTGCCTCAGAGATGGACTGAAATGTGCAACCGTTGTGTAATTTCAGATTAATTCCTAGCAAAGCTTTAGAGAAAACATATGCCAATGGCAAAAAACAGCTTAGGTGACAAACTACAAATATATCATTTGATCACTGCGTGGTTCCACATTTTAACACACCATTAAACAACCTAAAGCTTTGAACATAAGCCAAGGTATAAAAAGCTCCTTTTCAAAGAGGATATTTTCGTTTAATCAATGCCATCTTCTAAATGTATAATTCAGGACAGCAAGCTCCACTTTCCAAAGCTTCACAAATCTCCTTAGAGACACAACTGTGGCCTTAATCACATTATTACAATTTTCTTTAATTGCTTCATCCGCAGGGTTTCTCAGCCTTGCTAATGTTTTGTCTTTTAAACAGCATTGTCTGCTTTTAGCCTATAAATATTATCCTTGCTTCACTACATTCATAATCGTGGCAACACATTAACTATACACCTTACCAAGAGTCAATTTCAAATCATAATTCTCAATATGATTGGAATCAGAATAATATATTGAGTGATATTTTCATACAAATATATATCATTATGCAAAATGATTTCATAATTCAGTCCACTAAAGTCAACATATGGCTTCATAGATGATGAAATGCCCCCTGGTTTATCACAAAAATAACATTCACCCTGGTAAAACTTAGCACATATTGTGCAGCCTCAGACTGTTATTCGGTCTATCTTTGAAAATACATTTCAATGTTCGTTGTACAATTTCTGTTGTCTGCCAGTTTTAAATGTGAAATTCAGCTACAACACTTTTTCCAGTGAGCACATGCCCTCGTATCGTTGCACTAAGGACAAGCCAGCATCATAGGCAAGATAAAATATGCATGCATTGAAATATATAATTAACAACAGAATTTCAAATGGTCGAATGAGCACTGCTTTAACAGCGATACGGAAGAGAAATATTTAACAATATGTTTGAAGTATTTCAGACCCAGGGTGTGTGAACATGGCAATGGAGTAAACTTCCCAAGTTCTTGGTATGATAGATCATCTATCAAGTGTATATAGCTACCAATACTCCTCCTTAGTTCATTATAGATAAAGAGCACCAGGAATAAACTGCGGTAACCGTAATGTTATATATATATATATCTATATTATCTACTGGCGGTCGCCAGTAGATAGTTATAGTTAGGACCTATTTTCCATAGGAAATCCGCGACATTCTATTTGAAATAACTCTCTTGCCGGTTGACGAATCTTCGCGAAATTTTCATACTTTATGGCCCGCTCCGGTCCGCTCCTACCCTGAAAGTTTCGGGGTGATTTGTCAAGCAGGGGCCGAGAAAAAAGGGGGGTCCCAAAACGTGTTTTCCCCATTCATTTTCCCATAGGAAACTTTAGACACGGCTACAGCCCGAACTGCTGAACGGAATTACACCAAATTTGGCAAAGAGGTAGTTCTTGGTTCAGAAAGAACCCTTTTTGTTAAATGGTGTAAATCCGTTCAGTAGTTCCAGAGAAAATCAAAAGGAAAATCACATATATATCTATGGCCGCGTCGGATTCGCGCACCCTGAGTGCACCCTGCGCGCACCCTCCCGATCACGAGCTGCATGTTAATTGGCTTTCAAGTGGCTGTCAACACTCCAAATCAGGAAGTGTTGGCAGCCATTTTAACCCTCGGTAGAACCGAGGGACAGAAACAAGTGCGCAAAGCGCAAAAGGGAGCAGGGTAGAAACACCCTGACCCCTAGGTCTGCTCAGGGGTCCCACAAGGACCCCTGGGCAGAAAAAAGCATTTTTTTAAAAAAAAAATCGGCAGGATGCGCTCAGGGTGCGCGGATCCTGCCGATTAGAAAAAAAACCCAGAAGAAACAAGTGCGCAAAACGCACAAAGGGGGCAGGGTAGAAACACCCTGACCCCCTAGGTCTGCTCAGGGGGTCCAGCCCCCCCACACGCCCCGGGGACCACCACCTCCCCGGGGCTGTGCACTGGATGGGAGGGGGGCCGCGCGGCCCCCTCCTGGAGCCCTTGATGGCCCTGGGGACCGCCACCCCCAGGGCCGGCTCCTGCAGTGTCCCGGGGTGCCTATCCCCGGGACACTGTAGTTTGCTATGACAGGACGGGAGCCTCGCGGCTCCCGTCCTGTCATAGCAAACTTGGTTTGCATTTTGAAAGAGAGGCAGGAAACCTGCTCTCTCTTTCAAAATGCAAACTAATCGCTTTCCACATGGGGAGCAGCATGTTAGCTGCTCCCCATGTGGAAAGCAATGCCGGCTCCCGTAGGACACGGGAGCCGGCGGGACTGTGGGGGGATTGGGGACCCCCACAGTCCCCAACCAGAGGCCAGGCCCGGGGGATGCGGTCCCCGGGGCCATAGGTGGCCAGGGAGGGGGCCACGCAGCCCCCTCCCCAAATTATAAAAATGTAAAAAAAAAAAAAAAGGGCAAGGCCGGCCCCGGGGATGGGGTCCCCGGGGCCTTAAATGGCCTGAGGAGGGGGCCACGCAGCCCCCTCCAAATTAAAAAAATAAAAATTGAGGACATGCCCCGGGGATGGGGTCCCCGGGGCCAATACAGGCCCAGGGAAGGGGGCCACGCGGCCCCCTTCCCATTTTTTTTTTAATTTAAAAAAAAAAATGCTCAGGCCTTGGGGATGGGGTCCCCGGGGCCAAAAGTGGCCAAGGGAAGGGGGCCACGCAGCCCCCTCCCAATCAAAAAAAAAAAAAAAACGGCATCGTGCTGGAGGCCCCGCCCCCTCTCTGCAGCAGTCTGCAAACGCGCCCCCTGGCGCGTTTTGAGAAGGGGAAGTAATTCCCCTTGAATACTGGGGGTCCCTGGGGGCAAACTAGCCCACCAGCAACCTCCAGTATGCACCAGGGGGCTGCGTTGCAGAGAGGTGTACAGAGGCCGCGCCCCTTTTTACACCTCTCTGCAACGCAGCTCTGTGGCGCTTTTTGGAAGTACATTGTGGGCTAGTTGGACTCCAGGGACCCTCAGGATTCAAGGGGACTTAATCCCCCAACTTAAAACGCGCCACGGGGTGCGTTTGCACAGTGGTGAAGGGAGGGGGCGGGGCTTCAGTTGACATGTGTGCAAACAGGCCCCGTGGCGTGTTTTAAGATGGGGGATTAAATCCCCTTCAATCCTGAGGGTCCCTGGGGGCCAACTAGCCCAACAGGTACGTCCAGAAAGCGCCACAGAGCTGCGTTGCAGAGAGGTGTAAAAGGGGTGTGGCCTCTGTACACGTCTCTGCAATGCAGCCCCTGGCGCATACTGGAGGTTCCTGGTGGGCTAGTTGGCCCCAGGGACCCTCAAGATTCAAGGGGACTTAATCCCCCAACTTAAAACGCACCACGGGGCGCGTTTGCACAGATGTCACCTCAGGCCCCGCCCCCTCCCTTCACCATTGTGCAAATATTCCTCTAAAATCAGTCGAACTATGAATTCCGATTTACTCACCTGTTATCAGGAGAGAACCCAGTGCTGCATCTTTTAGCCCAGCACTGATCCTGAAAAGTAATTTTAACCGTACTTACCAGTAACTTGAATTTCCTTCCATAGGATATCATTGCCTGCTTTTTGCTGAAAAAGTTTCTAAGTGTCGATTTTTGAAACATACAAATATTCCTCTAAAATCAGCCGAACTACGAATTCCGATTTACTCACCTGTTATCAGGAGAGACCTCAGTGCTGCATCTTTCAGCCCAGTACTGATCCTGAAAAGTAATTTTAACCGTACTTACCAGTAACTTGAATTTCCTTCCATAGGATATCATTGACTGGTTTCAATGGAAATTCTTCAAAGTGTCTATTTTTGAAACTTTATAATATTCCTCTAAAATCAGCCGAAATACGAATTCCGATTTACTCACTTGTTATCAGGAGAGACCTCAGTGCTGCATCTTTCAGCCCAGTACTGGTCCTGAAAAGTAATTCTAACCGTACTTACCAGTAACTTGAATTTCCTTCCATAGGCTAACATTGACTGGTTTCACTTGGAAATTCTTCTAAGTGTGCAGTTTTGGAACATTATAATATTCCTCTAAAATCAGCCGAAATACGGATTCCGATTTACTCACCTGTTATCAGGAGAGACCTCAGTGCTGCATCTTTCAGCCCAGTACTGATCCTGAAAAGTAATTTTAACCGTACTTACCAGCAACTTGAATTTCCTTCCATAGGCTAACATTGACTGGTTTCACTTGGAAATTCTTCTAAGTGTGGAGTTTTGGAACTTTATAATATTCCTCTAAAATCAACCGAACTACGAATTCCGATTTACTCACCTGTTATCAGGAGAGAACCCAGTGCTGCATCTTTTAGCCCAGCACTGACCCTGAAAAGTAATTCTAACCGTACTTACCAGTAACTTATATTTCCTTCCATAGGAATCCATTGTCTGGTTTTCAGCAGAAAAGTTTCAAAGTGTCGATTTTCACAAATTACAAATATTCCTTAAAAATAGCCTGTATGACTTAAACACATTCTTTCAACTGTTTACAGGAGATGCACCAGTGCTGGATCCAGGATCCAACACTGAGTAAGAAAAAAGTAACGATAACACTACTTACCTGCTAAGTGAATTTCCTCCCATAGGATAACATTGGTGATTCTATGTGAAAAAGTTTCTAAGTGTCAACTTTTAAAATACAATAATATTCCTTAAAAATCACTACTGTAACCATAACGCTTTTACTCAACTGTTTACAGGAGATGTCCCAGGACTGAATCTAGGATCCAGTCCTGTGGTTAGAAAAGTAATCCATAAAGTAACTAATTGCATTTAACTAGAAATTCACATTCAGCTCAATGTTGCATTGTGTTTGAAATTGTGTTGCCCATTGCAACAACTGTAACTACTGTACTTAAAACTCTATTGCCTATTTGCAAACTATTTAAACTAAAGTAATTCATTCAGAGAAAGTATATTTTGTAATGTAATGTATAATGTAATTACAATGTAATTTAATAAATAAAATATCTAAAAATAAATAGTTTTAAAAAATGTAGTAAATCAGTATCAAAAAAATAAATATAACAATTAATACATTTTAAAATTGTCATTTACAAAACCTTTGAAATTCACTGAAAAAAACATAGGTTTTAGGGGCGTTATAGTTAGAAATTAGCATTTAAAAAACCTTTGAAATTCACTGAAAAAACCATAGGTTTCAGGCACGTTATAGTTAGAAATTAGCATTTAAAAAACCTTTGAAATTCACAGAAAAAACCATAGGTTTCAGACACATTATAGTTAGAAATTAGCATTTAAAAAACCTTTGAAATTCACTGAAAAAACCATAGGATTTAGGGACAGTTATAGTTAGTTGGACATTTCACTCGTACAAAACCCGTGAAATTCCCCCGTTATAGTTAGTTCAGGTAACTATAACTCGCGCCCCCGCAATGCACTGCTGATGATGTCACATATTACATCACTCATGACATGGTCAGTGACATCACTGATGACATCACTGATGACATCACTGATGACATCACTGATGACATCACTGATGACATCACTGATGACATCACTGATGACATCATCCACGTGATAATCTGATGCACCTCCTCACACCCTAATATAACTTTTGATACACCCACTCTAAATTACAGACTGCCATTCGCAAAACCATAGACACTCCAACACCAATAACTACATACCCACTCACTGATTCTTAGGTCTACAGACACACATCCACTCACTCACCCGTACAGTCACTCATACTTATGGTCACTCAGTACAGGACTATCATATGCACTCTTACTCCTATATAGACACTCAAACACCGCCACTCATCCATAGAGGTACTCACACACCCAGTCAGTCATGCAAATAATTAAACACACTGCCATTTACTCACCTATACAGTTATACACACACCAGCTCACTTAATCATACAAATACTAGCACATTGTTATGCTCTTATACAATCACTGGTACAAGCACACACTCATCCATACAGCCACTATCACAATCACTCACTCTCGCTAATAGCTATTTATATACTCCAACACACATATATACTGCCTTTCACATATGTAGTTACTCACACATGTACCACTGGGACATACATTCACTCACTAACACACTCTTACACACACTTACCCACCCATACAGTATATCACAGATGCACTCTTGAAACCATCCACCCAGTGAATCACCCACTCACACATCTATGCACAGAGTCGCACACACCCCTCCCACACAAACACTCAGGCACCCATACAGATACTCAGACAACCATTCAATAACTCATATACACACTCATGTAGCTATTCACAAACACATGCAGCCACTTACACAGCAACAGACAGACGGATACAGACATTCACCCAGTTTAGTCACTAACCCATGCATTAAGTAAGATACGTTAAATCACTCACTTATAGAGTCAGTCACGCACCTACTAAATCATCCATACAGACACTTATACACCCACTCATTCTTCAATACGTCTTTTCCTATATATATTAAAAGTATTTAAACTTTACAGAAACACACAGTCACTGCATGATGTCAACAGTGATGTCATTTGAGATGTCATCAGTGATGTCATCAGTGATGTCACTGACCATGTCATGAGTGATGTAATATGTGACGTCATCAGCAGTGCATTGCGGGGCGCGAGTTATAGTTAGCTGAACTAACTATAACGGGGGAATTTCACGGGTTTTGTACGAGTGAAATGTCCAACTAACTATAACTGTCCCTAAAACCTATGGTTTTTTCAGTGAATTTCAAAGGTTTTTTAACCCCTTCCATGCGCGGCCGATTTTCGCTCTGTGCGAGGCATTGCATTGAGCGGACGGGTTCATGACGAGCTCAGCTCGTCATGCGCACACGAGCACTGCGCAGCATGACGAGCTGAGCTCGTCATGAGCATGGAAGGGGTTAAATGCTAATTTCTAACTATAACGTGTCTGAAACCTATGTTTTTTTCTGTGAATATATATATATATACTTCCAAACAGGGCTCGTTTTTGCTGGTAGTGTGGCGCATACAGTTGTAGAGGGTGCAGTTCTCCTCGGCTGAGCCAAGCCGTGTTAAATCCTTTAGCAATTCTCCCAGCAGGGAGAAAAAATGGAGCGCACTCAATGGAGCATTTTCATAGTAGTTCTTATTTAATCCACAGGTAAATAGGCAGCATTACAGCATTAACACCAACGCGTTTCGAGCTCCCGGAGCTCTTGTTCACGGTTAGTTTGGTGATCAATTACCCAGCATACTTATTTTCAAAAAGTGTCACATGATTTTGGTCTCTGGGACCCAAGCATTCAGGTCTATGTAGTTTCAGTAAAAAAAAAAACTATTAAAAAAACCATATATAACAAAATTCATAGTTATAATCACTATGTCGAGAACGTGAATATTATAATTATATTGCTGTTATCTCATACAATTAATTCAGGTTATTTGGTGCCCTTGACACACGCCAATTATTTCTTTTTCAACTGTTTTTTCCAACATTGTCAACAAATATAACTTTAAGTGTTATAATCACAAAAACAATTAGTCCCTCCAGTGGGAATTCGTGATTAATCACTCCATATATGTATGATGTTTCAAAAGGTCGACACTATTGGTAACGCATGTAAGGATAAATCCCTCTAGTGGGACCAAAATCATGTGACATATCATGTGACACTTTTTGAAGATAAGTATGCTGGGTAATTGATCACCAAACTAACCGTGAACAAGAGCTCCGGGAGCTCGAAACGCGTTCGTGTTAATGCTGTAATGCTGCCTATTTACCTGTGGATTAAATAAGAACTACTATGAAAATGCTCCATTGAGTGCGCTCCATTTTTTCTCCCTGCTGGGAGAATTGCTAAAGGATAGAGATATATATATATATATATATATATATATATATATATATTGTAGACGCGCAGACTCTCGCAACCTCCTTTCCGGCGAAGAGAGAGTGACGGACCCAAGGTAATTGGCAAGATGTTATTTATTCTCACTCCTCACAAACGATGACGCGTTTCGGGCCACAACAGCCCTTGTTCACATACGGAGCGCAGTCCGCCATTATTTTTTATAAATGCTAAGTGCACACACCCCCTACCTTCCGTGTCACATGATCATAGACAAGGTAGACATACTTTCATTTTGGTGAGGTGACTGGTAACGATTCTTACATCACTCCAAATGTGTCTCTTTATATGTTTGTTTTTTTGTTTTGTTGTCAACATTTTACAAACAAATATTGAGGAATATTGATGTATTGTTTAGAACAAACAACATAGAGTTTGTTTGCATTGATGAATCTTCTATGACTGTATAAATACATTTATAAAAGCAAACATTCATATGCATAAATGTTAAAATTTTAAAATATAGTTGAATTAAGACATCTTAATATTGTGATGATCAGGTACCACCTCAACACATAACTGATTTCATATTTGAAACAGATATCTAACAGTATAAATACAAGATATTGGTTGTATGGATTCTCATTCCTTCTCTGTTCTATTAAATATCAAGACTAAAGTGCAAGGGTGCTTTAGCAGCAAAGTTGAATGTGCAAAACGTGCAAAAATAAATAAAATGCTAAGTTTCTTTGAAAAGTGCTGATAGTGTCGGATAATTGATAATGTTTCGGTAAAACTCATAGCATATTATAAACAGTAAAAACTTAATCTACAGTTAATACTATTTACAAAATCTAAAAATGGTATAAAAAGATATATATTATGCTAAAAGTTTACCTCATATCAAAATTTAAGACAGTGATAGAAAAACCTTTAAAAATCATTACATCATGATTAAAAGGTAACTGCCTAATAAATGCTATTTGTGATGCAACAATGTACAAATCCTAAAAACACACTTAAAAATCATTACTTCATGATTAAAAAGGTAATTGCTCATTTCATCCACATTTGATCTGATTAAATACATTTTATCGGTACTCTTTGGTGAATTTTACAGGAAATTATGCATGTCTTCTGTATTGTTGAGACCGTTCGGTATTTTGCTGTCAAATTCTAGGATTAACCGGGTCTCCAACTGTCTCAATTGACGTTCTCTATTTCCACCCCTACGTAAGTTTGGGATGGCGTCAATTACATAGTATGATAGACATTTAACTTCATTATTATGTGCCATCTTAAAATGTCTAGCGACTGGATATGCGGGATCATTATTAATGATGGCTCTGATATGCTGTAAAATTCTGACATGCACCTGCAACTTCGTACTCCCGATATAATTGAGGCCGCAGGTGCATGTCAGAACATACACCGCATACTCAGTCCTGCAGTTGAAGCTTCCCCTAATAGCGATCTCTTTTTCACAAAATGGAGTGAGATAGTGAGTTTTGTTAATTCCGAACTTACAAGCTCTACAGGAAGAGCATTTTGTGAAACCTTGTCTTGGTTTAAGCCAGGTCCCTGTCTGGGGTAATTCAGGGCTATTCTTGACCAATCTTGATCCCATTGTTCTTGATTTTCTAAAGGTGATCGTCGGGGTCTCAGGGAGTCTGTTCCCTAACACACCGTCGGTGAGCACTATAGGCCAATTCTTTTTAATTATGGACCTGATTTTCCTTTCCTCATTGCTGTAGGTAGTGATTAACCGAGGACCTGTTATTTCTTTTGATGAATTATAATTTTTTTCTTCTTCAAACGAGTTTTTTAAGGCTTCACCTTCTGCACTTTGAAGGAGACTAGTTCTGGATCTCACACTAGTTTTAGTAATAGCTTCATTTAGAATGTTATCACTGTATCCTCGTTCCTTCAATTTAGCTACAGTACCTTGTACACGATTGTCGAAGTCAGATTTTAAACTACATATTCTCTTCAGTCTTAGGATTTCCCCATAAGGTATACTCCTTATCAAGTGCTTCGGGTGGGCACTGCTAGCATGTAGCATAGCATTGCCCGCCGTGGGTTTTCTGAATAATGTTGTTTCAAGTATACCATTTTTTATATAGATTTTTACATCTAAAAACTCAATAGAAGTGTTGCTCATATGAGATGTGAAATTAAGATTCATAGAATTGATGTTAATGGCTTCGATAAACTGTTTTGCTTTCATCTCATCACTTTTCCACAATATAAAAACATCATCTATATACCTAAGCCAATACAGTACATGTTGGTCAAACGTTGTGCGATGTGCTATCCTTAGAACCTGTTCCTCCCACCAGCCAACATGTAAACATGCATAGCTGGGGGAGAAACAGGCTCCCATCGCTACCCCTCGCAATTGTTTAAAAATGTCATTACCAAACATAAAAAAGTTGTTATTTAGACACCAGGAAATCAATTTCAGCAATACTTTGTTATGGTCATAGAATTCACACGGTTTGTTGTCTAAAAAGTGTTTTACCGCTTGTAGACCCAATTGGTGATCAATACTGGTGTAGAGTGACTCTATGTCTAGTGTAATTAGCAATAGGTCCTCTGTCCAAACAATGTCTTTTGTTTTCATCAGAAAATCTCCAGTGTCCTTCACATAACTTGGTAGTTTTTTCACCAGATCTTGTAAAAAGTAGTCGATATACTGTCCGACTTTCTCTCCGGCACTGTTGATGGCTGAGATAATTGGTCTACCAGGAATGGGTACTATGTTTTTGTGCACTTTTGGGATCAAATAAAGTGCAGGGATGACCGGGAACTCCTTGTGCATAAATTCATATTCCTCTTTTGAAATTAATCCTTCCCGTTTCCATTGTGTTAATTCGTTTTTTAGTATTTCCCTTGATTTATTGTACTGCTTCATTGATGTTTTTTCATAGCATTCTACATTTGCAAGCTGCCTTTTTGCTTCCTGGATGTAGTCTTTTCTCGGCCAGAGCACAATATTGCCCCTTTGTCTGATTTTTTTATTACGATTTCATTGTTTTCTCCCAACTTTTTTATTAGTTTGGCATATTCTCTTTTTTGTACTGTTTGTTCCTTTTCTTGTGTTTTATTTGGTGGTGGAGTTTTTTGATGTCCTCAATCACTCTTTCGTGGAAAATATCCACTGCGTCTTTAGGCATGAGGGGGAAAAAACTAGATTTTGGTTTGAATGGGCTGCTACCCGCACCCTTTTGCACAATGTTGATTTTTTGTAGCGTGTTTTGAGTTAGATCTTCTAATCCAGGTACTGAAGGTGTTGTTTCAATATCATATTGCAGCTCATGCAGAGTCAATAGGGTGGGAATATCAGATACTTTGAGTGTTTGTCTCTCTATGGTTTCTATGTCAAGTGTCGATTTTGATTGTCCCTTATTTGGTTTGATGGTGAAAAACTTTTTCAATTTCAATTTTCTAATGAAGCAGAATACATCTATTCTGGTGCTAGCATAATCAAAGCTGCTTTCCGGGCAGTAATTTAACCCCAGTGCCAATAGTTGTTCTTCGGCCTTTGTCAGTGATACTGGCGATAGGTTGATGATAGTGTTATCATTGCTTGTTACCTTCTGTTCCATTGCGGTTTTTTCTTTTGTTTTGCATTTTCGCCTTTTCCTCCTGTTGCGCCGTCTTGCGTTTTTTCTTTTTCGCCTGGTTTCCTTTGTTGTCTCGGCCTCAAGGTTTGTAATCGTTCCTCGACTAAAAAATCCAACTCCTCTCCCAAACTCAATTTTGTTTGCGCGTTGTTTGGCAGCATACTCCCTGATTCAGAGCCCGAATCACTCGTCAAAGATTCAATTTCAACACTTGAGAGTTCCTCGTTGGCACAAGCTCTTTGCGTTTCACTTGTCACATTACTCTTTATTATCTCACTGTAATGTTGTCTTCTGACATTATCAAACTTGCGGGCGAAAGTGAATATCTGCCCATTACTATAGTCAGCCTGATCGCGCGCAAATTTGTGGGCTTTGCGGATTTTGATTTTTTTCCTCGTGCTTTTTTAGTCTTTCTTTGATCTCCTCTCTCGATCTCTTTATGCAGTCTGTCACTTCTAGTTTATTTAAATCTTCATTGATCTTTTCAATCTCTTCCAGAATATTTCTACGATCTATCTCAGCATATTTAATTAAAATGTTGACTAGGTTCATGGAGGCTGCAAGGTTACTTTCTCCCCACTCTCTGAGCATTTTCGGATTAGGCTTGTCAAAACTCGGGGCTAGCATAATCCTTAACCCTCTAGGTACTCTTCCTACTTCAGCGTATTTTGATAGAGACCTATGTTCCCACCATTTGGTGATTTCAACTCGCATCTTTTTTTCCAGATTTTTTAGTAATGTCTTGGCATCGGTTTCCTTATTCACTTCCCTTTCATCTTTGTTTGGTTGATTAGTGGATTTTGTGGGCAGATTACCAAACAACTCATCTGCCGCTGCTTCTCTTTCACGAACCGCTTCCGCAGACATCGTGAGGTGTTGTTTTCTTTATGTGAGATAAGCCTGATATTGTGGCTTGTTTATTTCTGCCTTCGCCGTACCTCCCCACCTACGCCTTATGCCATATTGACTCACCGCCTTGATTCTGATGACTGACGAGTCCTCCGACCCAGTCGTTATCGTCCTCCGGTCAGTGACAGCGTGTTTCGGCTGCAGTAGGGGGCGGTCGCCAGTGTTCCACCACGGATTCCTCGGACTTGTAGTCGGTTGAGGGCGGCCGCCTGCTTACAGAGAGGGGGTTCGTCAACGGAAGCAACCTACTTCCGTGAAATCAATTGTAGACGCGCAGACTCTCGCAACCTCCTTTCCGGCGAAGAGAGAGTGACGGACCCAAGGTAATTGGCAAGATGTTATTTATTCTCACTCCTCACAAACGATGACGCGTTTCGGGCCACAACAGCCCTTGTTCACATACGGAGCGCAGTCCGCCATTATTTTTTATAAATGCTAAGTGCACACACCCCTACCTTCCGTGTCACATGATCATAGACAAGGTAGACATACTTTCATTTTGGTGAGGTGACTGGTAACGATTCTTACATCACTCCAAATGTGTCTCTTTATATGTTTGTTTTTTTGTTTGTTGTCAACATTTTACAAACAAATATTGAGGAATATTGATGTATTGTTTAGAACAAACAACATAGAGTTTGTTTGCATTGATGAATCTTCTATGATATATATAAAGTGATAATGAAAGGCATTTTACTCAATATCTTCACACTGCGGCAAAAAGCTTTTAAACCTGACGCGTTTCAGCTCCTGTGTTGAGCTTTAATCATAGGCAACAGTTCTTCTGCTTTCAAAAAAGTGACCACGTGTTAAAATCAAGGTATGGTAGACCACCCTTATATGCCGTGGTCTTAAAGTCTCAGAGTTTTCGGCATGCGTACGAAAACAATATTGCAGTTTTTTCATTTAACTTTTGCAGTGGCATTTTCCCATCACTTTCCTTTTCCAGGGCACATTGCAGTCATTCCTTTAAAAGCATATGGTTTCCATGCGCTTTATCATAACTGTGCTGTTAATTTTCCTTCATACCACAGTATTCACTTATCTCATGCAGCGCCTTGATCATGCTGCCAGCCAGTAAATGGGAATCTGCATTTACTTCCCTCACCCAGTTCCCCATTTCATTTCAGGTTAGGTGACCCCGTACCTTATTTTATCATTGTGGAGGTGGGCAGGTCAGGTTTCAGTTAATTCATTTCCCACAACAATATCTACGTGCAGAAACCCAACTTCTAGTGAGGGCAGCCTCAGCGTTGCGTGGACGTAGCTCATGTTAAAATCAACGTATGGTAGACCACCCTTATATGCCGTGGTCTTAAAGTCACAGAGCATTTGGCATGTGTGTGACTTTAAGACCACAGCATATAAGGGTGGTCATCCATACATTGATTTTAACATGTGGTCACTTTTTTGAAAGCAGAAGGACTGTTACCTATGATTAAGGTTCATCACAGGAGCTGAAATGCCTCAGGTTTAAAAGCTTTTTGCCTCAGTGTGAAGATGTTCACATCGTGAGCTAAGGCCGATAAGGAATTCTGTTGTATTGTCACACCAGAGAAGGCCTGGGAATCAAGGTCAACATGTTAGTGTTCAGGAACATCGCTGTCCTGTGGAAAAGTACCTATGAGAACGTGGTCGGAGTGGATGGCGTGACACGCAAGGACTCTTGGGAAGATACCTGTAATAATGGGATGTTGCAAGTAGGGAAAGTAGCCCACTTCTTCTCTGACTTGAGAGAGAGAGCATCTCAGAATGAGCTCTGTCTCGATAGCTTTATGGTATCCGACCTATCGATCGTGGAGAGGCTTCTTAGGAAGACTTCACATTCTGACACCTTTTATTCCTTTCCCTGAAGAATACTTAAGTAGGGATGCCACTTTATTGCTAGTGTAGGGATAGATTGATGCTTTATATTCATCAACCCTCGATTCAGAGAAATTTGGACTCTGCTTTTTGATCCTCTGCATCCTATTTCTTGAGTTAATTGTCTTGTGCATGTTGCATTGAGTTAACCTTGTTTGCAGATTTGTCTTTATGTTGATTCCAATGTATTTCTACACTCTCATCTTTAGGTGTCTTTATGTCCATTTATTTTTGGCTTTGTAATAAATTAACTAACCTTACATAGTGGTCTGTGGTTACTATGTGTCCCGAGAAATTCATATTGAATTGGTTGGCAATGTTAATGATTTTCTTCCTTCTACGTTTACATGCTGCTTAGAATGAACCATTGGATTGAAGCTCTAGAACAGATCTAGAACTTATGCACCCAAGCCTTATTTATATATATTTTTATATAAGAAAAAAAGTAAAAATCAAATAAAAAGAAGAGACAAATGTATGAAATAAATACAATAATCAGTCATTAGCACTTAGATACAAGAGGTATGAAACTGGTTAACACTAGAGGAAATTAAGTGTAAAAAAAGGCAGCTCGAGGAACAATTAGCACTAACGCACTTTATTTAGAATGGGATTTGAGACGTTCTTTTTTCCTTTTCTTTGAAATACCAGTACACATTCCTGATTTTTTCTAATACACTGGAATAGACAAGAGTGAATGTATTAGACAGGTGTGACAGTAAATAGAATAAACGTTTTAAATATGTGCAATATACTATGCCTTCTAACTTGAAGCACTGAAGCACTTTATAGATTGGGGAACTTTCCCATTTCAATCTATCAATTTATGAGCTTTAAATTCGTTTTGCTTAATGTCATATCAATAATGAAATAATTGTGTGTCTTTTTGAAACTTTTTTACAAATTATGGTCAAAATGAATCCTTTGTAAATAGTTTTAAAATAATTGAAACGAAATGTGAATGTATTCCATTATATAGGAGCGTTGTAAGCAATATAAACATGTTCCAAGATGGCGCCCAAATATTTTAACCCAAATGCCTCACGTATACAATGGGTAATGTCCTCTGTTTATGTTAATTTCCTGTCCTTTCCCCTCCTCTTTTTGGGATAAGGTGCATGTATTTAAATAATGAAACAAATGTGGCTTAGTATCGTGACCAAGGCTGCGGGCGGCAGCCGAAACGCGTAGATTATGCCATCACCTAATTAATAAAAGCTTCGAGTGGAACAAACCTCTGGAGTGACGGTCTATTCTTTGGAACGAAGGAATTTTTTTGACTAAATACGAAGAGACGCGGCAGACGTCTCATTACCAGCACCACCGGCGTTTGGGAAGCACGCCAGGAACTGCCAAGAAGAAAGAAACGCTCAAAGACAGGCGTGCCCCCCACCGAACCGTGGATACGCGGCCTGTGAAGCAACACAGAGGGAGAGAATTCCCAGACCTGGAATCGGAGGAACCCGGTCAGCGTCGGAATGATCGAATACTCTGGTAAGACGGGCAAGCAGAGGAAAGGCGGGAGCCGGGCTGAATGTGACGCGCTCTCCGTGATTAAAGGAGAGTGAGCGTCATTTGCAGGTAGAGGTTATTTACCGAACGCGGAAACAAAATGAGTGATGATGAATGTGCAGTGAGGCAGAAGGAAGCAGATAAGCTCTTTATTGAAATTGCCACATCAACAACTTTAAATGAAATGACAGGGGAAAGAGTCCCTGCAAACAGCAATGAATTAAGTAAAAAATTGCAGGACTTTGAAAAACTAAAGAAAAAAGAGATTTTACGTTGGCGGGAGGTCGCCTCCCACAAACAATATATACAAGTGGGCAGAGTCCCACGGGGACTAAGAATCATGATTACACCTACTTATGAAAACACCAACCCAGGTCTCCTGAGAGAGTGGGCAAATAATAGTGCGGAAAGTTCCACAAATATGATCAAAATACTTATAGAGTATGCTGAGTTGGAAAGAGATGAAATCATGAGGAAAATTAAAGAACTGTATGAAATTTTGGCGAAAGAAGGAGATAAAGTGAAAATAAATAAATTTAAACATGATTTGAAGGGTAGGCTGGAGAAATATGAAAAACGAATTAAAGATAGGAAGGCAACCAAATTCTTAAGAGACCGCTTGGACTATGAAAATGGACTTATATACAAGTTTGCAAAACGCTTCGATACAGTAAGGAGGTAAAAAGTTCAGACCAGTAAGACTACAAGCCAGGATACCTCGCAGAGTGAAATGAGCTTGGATACTGGTTCTGAGGTCGAACAAGAGGACCCACAAGAAGAGGAGCAGTGGGTACAAAACTCACGGTAACAGAGGAACTCAATTTTTTACAAATGGATCAGAGATCAAACCACCAGATAACGAGGGGTCGGGGAAGACCAAGAGGAAGAGGAAGCAGAGACAAGGAGGACAAGGATATCGGAGCAGTGCAAGGAGGAACAACAGAGAGATCAATGCGATTCAATTTGAAACAGAAGGGGAAGAAGTAGCACACAGTAATACGATTATCAATTTGAGTTGTATTGAATTAACGAATGAGGATAAAGCAGTGCTTGAATTAGGACTTTCCTATTGTCATAAGAATTAATGTAATTATGCTAGCACTAGGATGGACCTTAATAAATTTGTTCGAAAACTGAAGTTGATGAAACTACACAAAATAAAGAACTCCCTTGAGCCTCCACAAATATCAGATCTGGCCACCATTATCCCTGAGAACCACAATAATCTAACTGTGTCGGACATTCCCATTTTAGAAGACATGTGGTCCCTAGCGAACGACAATGAAAATGAGTGCCTACCTAGCGAGGAAGATGCTAGAGTGAAACTAACAAGTGAAGCAACATCACTAACTCTGAATAGTGGAGATCGCACGCCCTTTCGCCCAAGATCGAGATTTATACCGCAAATGGCGAGAGATAATCTTGACATATTATCTGAGAATGTAATAGGGGATCTACAGAGACTATACCAAAATGTGGGGGTCCAGAAAAGAAAAATGGACCCCAGAGAGACACAAATTCACAAAGTCCTGGGAAAAATCAAGAAGGAACAAGGAGTTTTGGTGAAACCCTCAGATAAAGGAGGGAATGTAGTTCTTTGGGGGAGGGACCTCTACAAAAAGGAAGCTTTAAAACAACTCAACAACACAGAGGGGTCGATTCCGATTCGGGCCGGAAATTTCTCCGACCGAGCCGGACCCGGAGAGATTTCCGACCGAATCGGACCCGTGCAGTCCGACCGAACGAGTACGATGCGTCCGTATGTTATCGGACTCGAGTCGGTCGGACTCCCATTGATGTCAATGGGAGCCGGTCGTACAACGCGTACGCGGGCTCCCATTGACTCAATGGGTGCGAGTCGGACAAGGGCGCCCCCTACAGCGGGTACGCGGCGAGCGGTTCGTGCCGTACACGCATAGGTAGGGGGGACCCATGGGTCCCCCTGTGTGCGACTCGCGCGGCTACACGTACAGGGGGTCCGACACGGACCCCCAAAGTACGGCTCCGACAGCTCTTACGAGCCGGAGTGCGCGGCTCGGTCGGACTGCTCGCGGCGCGCATCGTACTTACCCGGCCGGGAAACGTCTCCATTGCGCGGTGCGAGTCGAGTCCGAGCGAGTCGGTTGGAGCGGTTCGAGCCGGGAGCGAGTCGGTCGGAGCGGTCGGGACGCCCGGACGAGTCGGTCGGCGATTTCGCATCGTACTCGCTCGGCCGGACCCGCATACGGTTCGGTCGGGAAACAGGGCTCCGAATCGGATCCGGTAAAGCCGAATCCGATTCGGAGCCCTACCGGCCGAGATCGGAATCGGCCCCAGAATGTTATAAAATAATTACACCAACAGAGTATGAAAAAGTGATTGATCTTTTTAATAAGAGACTCAAAGAATGGAAAGAAGAAAATGTATTAAGCTGGGACGAGTATAAATGTATCAAACAAGAAAATCCAGTGACTCAAGTTTTTTATATGATACCCAAGGTTCATAAAGATATTTTTAACCCACCAGGAAGACCGATAATTTCATCCTGCAACAGTGTTTTTGAAAATGCCTCAAAGTATTAATTTTTTTCTTAATCCTATTGTAAAAACACTCCCCTCTTACATAAGAGATTCTGCTGATTTTCTCAAACACATCTATGATGTGAAATGGGAGGACAACATGGTATTGGTTACTTTAGATATCTCAACCCTCTATACAAGCATAAGGCACACAGATGGCCTGAAGGCTACACAGTATTTTTTTAAAACAAAACCAATGAGGTTTGCAGGGCACAATGCCATGGTGATAGAAATGATGGAATGGTGCCTTACCAGGAACATTTTCATGTTCGGTAATGAATTGTTCCAACAGGAACAAGAAACGGCTATGGGCACCTGCTTCCCCCCCAGTTATGCGAATTTACATCTTGGCTGGTGGGAGGAGCGGGTGCTCAGAGGGCCGGAATTGGAACAATGGACAGAAAATGTTTTAGTCTGGTTGAGGTTTATTGATGACGTTTTCGTGCTGTGGCAGGGCACGGAAACGGATGTGGATCTATTCATCAATGTTCTGAACAAGAATATGTTGAATCTGAATTTTGTAAGACACTACAGTAAAAGTACCATAGATTTTCTAGACGTAAGAGTGTTGGTGAGGGGAGATAGGTTGGATACTACGGTTTTTAGAAAGCCGACGGCTGGAAATATGATACTCTATGTCGCCAGCTCACATCCTACACCCCTCATTAGGAGTATCCAGTTTGGAGAATTCTATCGGGCTAGAAGAACATGTAGCACAGTGGAAGATTATAAAATTGTGGAACACGAGATGATGAGTCGGTTTTTACAGAGAGGTTATTAAATTAAGACCTTGGAAAGTGCCTCTAAAAAAGCAAGGATGTTAAGTAGAGAGAAATTGTAATTTGAGCCATCAAAAACAGTTGAAAAGAAGAATAAATACAGACAGGGAGAAAACATACACAGGTTCATAACAACGTAGAATACAAAACATGAAGAGATGAGGTTAATTTTTAAAAAGCACTGGCACTTTATTAGGTGTGACCCTGTAATAGGATCACAGATTAAGAAGTATCCAGAAATAACGTTTAAAAAATCAAAGTCCTTGAGGGACCATATGGTGACAAGTGAATACAGTGAGAATAATGGACGACAAACCGGGTTACAACAGAGAAGGTTTTAAAAAATGTTCAAAATGTAAAGCCTGCCAACATGGGGAAAATCTTTCAAATTTTAAGACGGTTTTTAATAAAACTGTAAAGATAAGAGGATTTTTAACCTGCAAGTCAAGTTTTGTAGTTTATATTTTAAAGTGCCCATGTGAAAAAACATATGTAGGCAGCACTACCTTGCCAGCTCATAAAAGAATCCTGCAACAAAGGCGTGCCATAAGTAATAAGGATCGAAGCTACCCTGTGGCTAGGCACTTTGAAAAGAAACATCAAAGTGATCCAGCATTAATGCGCTACAGCTGTATAGCAGAAATACCTAAAAGGAGAAGAGGTGGCAATAGAGAGAAAGAACGACGGACACTAGAAACTTATTATATTTTGGAACTAGACGGCAGGGCGCCTAATGGATTAAATGTGGACGAGGATTTGTTTACATGTTTTTATTAAATAAGCTATAAGAATTGCACATTCAAGGAAGCCATCTTTTAAATTTAAGAAATTATTATATTGTGGAGGAGGACATATGCACTAGCACTTTAATTAGAAATAAGAAGCACTAGCACTTCAACAAAAAAAAAGTAAAAAATCAAATAAAAAGAAGAGATAAATGTATGAAATAAATACAATAATCAATCATTAGCACTTAGATACAAGAGGTATGAAACTGTGGTTAACACTAGAGGGAATTAAGTGTAAAAAAAAGGCAGCTCGAGGAACAATTAGCACTAACGCACTTTATTAAGAATGGGATTTGAGACGTTCTTTCTTCCTTTTCTTTGAAATACCAGTACACATTTCTGATTTTTTCTAATACACTGGAATAGACAAGAGTGAATGTATTAGACAGGTGTGACAGTAAATAGAATAAACGTTTTTAATATGTGCAATATACTATGCCTTCTAACTTGAAGCACTTTATAGATTGGGGAACCTTCTCATTTCAATCTATCAATTTATGAGCTTTAAATTCGTTTTGCTTAATGTCATATCAATAATGAAATAATTGTGTGTCTTTATGAAGCTTCTTTACATATTATGGTCAAAATGAATCCTTTGTAAATAGTTTTAAAATAATTGAAACGAAATGTGAATGTATTCCATTATATAGGAGCGTTGTAAGCAATATAAACATGTTCAAAGATGGCGCCCAAATATTTTAACCCAAATGCCTCATGTATACAATGGGTAATGTCCTCTGTTTATGTTAATTTCCTGTCCTTTCCCCTCCTCTTTTTGGGAAAAGGTGCATGTATTTAAATAATGAAACAAATGTGGCTTAGTATCGTGACCAAGGCTGTGGGCGGCAGCCGAAATGCGTAGATTATGCCATCACCTAATTAATAAAAGCTTCGAGTGGAACAAACCTCTGGAGTGCCGGTCTATTCTTTGGAACAAAGGGATTTTTTTGACTAAATACGAAGAGACACGGCGGACGTCTCATTACCAGCACCACCGGCGTTTGGGAAGCACGCCAGGAACGGCCAAGAAGAAAGAAATGCTCAAAGACAGGCGTGCCCCCCACGAACAGTGGATACACGGCCCGTGAAGCAACACAGAGGGAGAGAATTCCCGGGACTGGAATCGGAGGATCCCGGTCAGCGTCGGAACGATCGAATACTCTGGTAAGACGGGCAAGCGGAGGAAAGGCGGGAGCCGGGCTGAATGTGATGCGCTCTCCGTGATTAAAGGAGAGAGAGCGTCATTTGCAGGCAGAGGTTATTTACCGAACGCGGAAACAAAATGAGTGATGATGAATGTGCAGTGAGGCAGCAGGAAGCAGATAAGCTCTTTATTGAAATTGCCACATCAACAACTATAAATGAAAGGACAGGGGAAAGAGTCCCTGCGAACAGCAATGAATTAAGTAAAAAATTTGCAGGACTTTGAAAAACTAAAGAAAAAAGAGATTTTACGTTGGCGGGAGGTCGCCTCCCACAAACAATATATACAAGTGGGCAGAGTCCCACGGGGACTAAGAATCATGATTACACCTACTTATGAAAACACCAACCCAGGTCTCCTGAGAGAGTGGGCAGATAATAGTGCGGAAAGTTCCACAAATATGATCAAAATACTTATAAAGTATGCTGAGTTGGAAAGAGATGAAATCATGAGGAAAATTAAAGAACTGAATGAAATTTTGGCGAAAGAAGGAGATAAAGTGAAAATAAATAAATTTAAACATGATTTGAAGGGTAGGCTGGAGAAATATGAAAACGAATTAAAGATAGGAAGGCAACCAAATTCTTAAGAGACCGCTTGGACTATGAAAATGGACTTATATACACGTTTGCAAAACGCTTCGATACAGTAAGGAGGCAAAAAGTTCAGACCAGTAAGACTACAAGCCAGGATACCTCGCAGAGTGTATTGAGCTTGGATATTGGTTCTGAGGTCAAACAAGAGGACCCACAAGAAGAGGAGCAGTGGGTACAAAACTCACTGTAACAGACAAACTAAATTTTTTACAAATGGATCAGAGATCAGACCACCAGATAACGAGGGGTCGGGGAAGACCAAGAAGAAGAGGAAGAGGAAGCAGAGACAAGGAGGACAAGGATATCGGAGGAGCGCAAGGAGGAACAACAGAGAGATCAATGCGATCCAATGTGCAACAGAAGGGGAAGAAGTAGCACACAGTAATACGATTATCAACTTGAGTTGTATTGAATTAACGAACGAGGATAAAGCAGTGCTTGAATTAAGACTTTCCTATTGTCATAAGAATTAATTTAATTATGCTAGCACTAGGATGGACCTTAATAAATTTGTTCGAAAACTGAAGTTGATGAAACTACACAAAATAAAGAACTCCCTGGAGCCTCCACAAATATCTGATCTGGCCACCATTATCCCTGAGAACCACAATAATCTAACTGTGTCGGACATTCCCATTTTAGAAGACATGTGGTCCATAGCGAACGACAATGAAAATGAGTGCCTACCTAGCGAGGAAGATGCTAGAGTGGAACTAACAAGTGAAGCAACATCACTAACCCTGAATAGTGGAGATCGCACGCCCTTTCGCCCAAGATCGAGATTTATACCGCAAATGGCGAGAGATAATATTGACATATTCTCTGAGAATGTAATAGGGGATCTACGGAGTCTATACCAAAATGTGGGGGTCCAGAAAAGAAAAATGGACCCCAGAGAGACACAAATTCACAAAGTCCTGGGAAAAATCAAGAAGGAACAAGGAATTTTGGTGAAACCCTCAGATAAAGGGGGGAATGTAGTTCTTTGGGGGAGGGTCCTCTACAAAAAGGAAGCTTTAAAACAACTCAACAACACAGAATGTTATAAAATAATTACACCAACAGAGTATGAAAAAGTGATTGATCTTTTTTCTGAGAGACTCAAAGAATGGAAAGAACAAAATGTATTAAGCTGGGACGAGTATAAATTTATCAAACAAGAAAATCTAGTGACTCAAGTGTTTTTCATATGATATCCAAAGTTCATAAAGATATTTTTAACCCACCAGGAAGACCGATAAAGTCATCCTGCAACAGTGTTTTTGAGAATGCCTCAAAGTATATTAATTTTTTTCTTAATCCTATTGTAAAAACACTCCCCTCTTACATAAGAGATTCTGCTGATTTTCTCAAACACATCTATGAAGTGAAATGGGAGGACAACATAGTATTGGTTACTTTTGCTATCTCAACCCTCTATACAAGCATAAGGCACACAGATGGCCTGAAGGCTACCCAGTATTTTTTTAAAACAAAACCAATGAGGGTTGCAGGGCACAATGCCATGGTGATAGAAATGATGGAATGGTGCCTTACCAGGAACATTTTCATGTTCGGTAATGAATTGTTCCAACAGGAACAAGGAACGGCGATGGGCACTTGCTTCCCCCCCAGTTATGCGAATTTACATCTTAGCTGGTGGGAGGAGCGGGTGCTCAGAGGGCCGGAATTGGAACAATGGACAGAAATTTTTTTAGTCTGGTTGAGGTTTATTGATGACGTTTTCGTGCTGTGGCAGGGCACGGAAACGGATGTGGATCTATTCATCAATGTTCTGAACAAGAATATGTTGAATCTGAATTTTGTAGGACACAACAGTAAAAGTACCATAGATTTTCTAGACGTAAGAGTGTTGGTGAGGGGAGATAGGTTGGATACTACGGTTTTTAGAAAGCCGACGGCTGGAAATATGATACTCCATGTCGCCAGCTCACATCCTACACCCCTCATTAGGAGTATCCCGTTTGGAGAATTCTATCGGGCTAGAAGAACATGTAGCACAGTGGAAGATTATAAAATTGTGGAATAGGAGATGATGAGTCGGTTTTTACAGAGAGGTTATTAAATTAAGACCTTGGAAAGTGCCTCTAAAAAAGCAAGGATGTTAAGTAGAGAGAAATTATTATTTGAGCCATCAAAAACAGTTGAAAAGAAGAATAAATACAGACAGGGAGAAAACATACACAGGTTCATAACGTAGAATACAAAACATGAAGAGATGAGGTTAATTTTAAAAAAGCACTGGCACTTTATTAGGTGTGACCCTGTAATAGGATCACAGATTAAGAAGTATCCAGAAATAACGTTTAAAAAAATCAAATTCCTTGAGGGACCATATGGTGACAAGTGAATACAGTGAAAATAATGGACGACAAACCTGGTTACAACAGAGAGAAGGTTTTAAAAAGTGTTCAAAATGTAAAGCCTGCCAACATGGGGAAAATCTTTCAAATTTTAAGACGGTTTTTAATAAAACTGTAAAGATAAGAGGATTTTTAACCTGTAAGTCAAGTTTTGTAGTTTATATTTTAAAGTGCCCATGTGAAAAAACATATGTAGGCAGCACTACCTTGCCAGCTCATAAAAGAATCCTGCAACACAGGCGTGCCATAAGTAATAATGATTGAAGCTACCCTGTGGCTAGGCACTTTGAAAAGAAACATCAAAGTGATCCAGCATTAATGCGCTACAGCTGTATAGCAGAAGTACCTAAAAGGAGAAGAGGTGGCAATAGAGAGAAAGAACTACGGAAATTAGAAACTTATTATATTTTGGAACTAGACTGCAGGGCGCCTAATGGATTAAATGTGGACGAGGATTTGTTTACATGTTTTTATTAAATAAGCTATAAGAACTGCACATTCAAGGAAGCCATCTTTTAGATTCAAGAAATTTTTATATTGTGGAGGAGGACATATGCACTAGCACTTTATTAATATTAGCACTTTAATTAGAAATAAGTAGCACTAGCACTTCAACAAGAAAAAAAGTAAAAAATCAAATAAAAAGAAGAGATAAATGTATGAAATAAATACAATAATCAGTCATTAGCCCTTAGATACAAGAGGTATGAAACTGTGGTTAATACTAGAGGAAATTAAGTGTAAAAAAAAGGCAGCTCGAGGAACAATTAGCACTAACGCACTTTATTAAGAATGGGATTTGAGATGTTCTTTTTTCCTTTTCTTTGAAATACCAGTACACATTTCTGATTTTTTCTAATACACTTGAATAGACAAGAGTGAATGTATTAGACAGGTGTGACAGTAAATAGAATAAACGTTTTAAATATGTGCAATATACTATGCCTTCTAATTTGAAGCACTGAAGCACTTTATAGATTGGGGAACCTTCCCATTTCAATCTATCAATTTATGAGCTTTAAATTCGTTTTGCTTAATGTCATATCAATAATGAAATAATTGTGTCTTTTTGAAACTTTTTACATATTATGGTCAAAATGAATCCTTTGTAAATAGTTTTAAAATAATTGAAACGAAATGTGAATGTATTCCATTATATAGGAGCGTTGTAAGCAATATAAACATGTTCCAAGATGGCGTCCAAATATTTTAACCCTAATGCCTCACGTATACAATGGGTAATGTCCTCTGTTTATGTTAATTTCCTGTACTTTCCCCTCCTCTTTTGGGGAAAAGGTGCATGTATTTAAATAATGAAACAAATGTGACTTAGTATCGTGACCAAGCTGCGGGCGGCAGCCGAAATGCGTAGATTATGCCATCACCTAATTAATAAAAGCTTCGAGTGGAACAAACCTCTGGAGTGCTGGTCTATTCTCTGGAATGAAGGAATTTGTTTGACTATATATATATATATATATTCACTGAAAAAACCATAGGTTTCAGGGACGTTATAGTTACAAATTAGCATTTAAAAAACCTTTGAAATTCACTGAAAAAACCATAGGTTTTAGGGACAGTTATAGTTAGTTGGACATTGCACTCGTACAAAACCCATGAAATTCCCCCGTTATAGTTAGTCCAGGTAACTATAACTCGCGCTCCGCAATGCACTGCTGATGACGTCACTTATTACATCACTCATGACATGGTCAGTGACATCACTGATGACATCACTGATGACATCTCAAATGACATCACTGATGACATCATCCAGTGACTGTGTGTTTCTGTAAAGTTTAAATATTTTTAATATATATAGGAAAAGACGTATTGAAGAATGAGTGGGTGTGTAAGTGTCTGTATGGATGATTTAGTAGGTGTGTGACTGACTGTATAAGTGAGTGATTTAACGTATCTTACTGAATGCATGGGTTAGTGACTAAACTGGGTGAATGTCTGTATCCGTCTGTCTGTTGCTGTGTAAGTGGCTGCATGTGTTTGTGAATAGCTACATGAGTGTCTATTTGAGTTATTGAATGCTTGTGTGAGTATCTGTATGGGTGCCTGAGTGTTTGTGTGGGAGGGGTGTGTGCGACTCTGTGCATAGATGTGTGAGTGGGCGATTCACTGGGTGGATGGTTTCAAGAGTGCATCTGTGATAGACTGTATGGGTGGGTAAGTGTGTGTAAGAGTGTGTTAGTGAGTGAATGTATGTCCCAGTGGTACATGTGTGAGTAACTACATATGTGAAAGGCAGTATATATGTGTGTTAGAGTATTTAAATGGCTATAAGTGAGAGTGTGTGATAGTGAGAGTGGCTGTATGGATGCGTGTGTGCTTGTATCAGTTATTGTATAAGAGCGTAAGAATGTGCTAGTATTTGTATGATTAAGTGAGCTGGTGTGTGTATAACTGTATAGGTGAGTAAATGGCAGTGTGTTTAATTATTTGCATGACTGACTAGGTGTGTGAGTACCTCTATGGATGAGTGGCGGTGTTTGAGTGTTTATATAGGAGTAAGAGTGCATATGATAGTCCTGTACTGAGTGACCATAAGTATGAGTGACTGTACGGGTGAGTGAGTGGATGTGTGTGTGTAGACCTAAGAATCAGTGAGTGGGTATGTAGTTATTGGTGTTGGAGTGTCTATGGTTTTGCGAATGGCAGTCTGTAATTTAGAGTGGGTGTATCAAAGGTTATATTAGGGTGTGAGGAGGTGCATCAGATTATCACGTGGATGATGTCATCAGTGATGTCATTTGAGATGTCATCAGTGATGTCATCAGTGATGTCACTGACCATGTCATGAGTGATGTAATAAGTGACGTCATCAGCAGTGCATTGCGGGGCGCGAGTTATAGTTACCTG